>VXBQ01016367.1:0-46111 GCA_013400175.1 Phainopepla nitens
TCGCCCGCCGCCGCCGCGCTCCCGCTCCCGCCCCCCCCCGCCACACAAAGGCAGCCGCAGCTGGACGGGCGAGGGACCGCGCTCCACGCCAGGGCTCCGGTGCAGCGTCTCGGCTGGTCTTCTCCATACTCATGAACATACAAAGGTCAACCCCTATCACGATAGCACGATATGGGAGACCGCGGAATAAAACCCAGGATTTTGAAGAGCTCTCGTCCATACGGTCCATCGAGCCAAGCCAGAGTTTTAGCCCGAATCTAGGCTCGCCGAGCCCGCCGGAGACCCCGAACTTGTCGCATTGCGTTTCTTGCATCGGGAAATACTTATTGTTGGAGCCTCTCGAGGGAGACCACGTTTTCCGAGCCGTACATCTGCACAGCGGCGAGGAGCTGGTTTGCAAGGTAATGTCTCTCCTTGTTCTCCCCCTCCCCGGGTTCTCCCCTGTCGCGCCTGGGTTTCCTGTGTCTTGCAGGAGGGCGAGCTCGGCCGTGTACCTCAGTTATTGAACAGTGGAGAAACAAAGGCAGGGAGACAGGATTATAGGCGAATCCTGTAACTTTTCCCTCTCTCCAGACAATGGCCACGTTATAGCGGTGGCCCGGAGCCAGGTCTGCCTTCTGTTGGCGGGGGGATATTGTTCTGGAAAGAGCCGTTCTTGAAGTAGGTTTTAACGTGAGTTCAGACCAGGAGAAAGCCTCATCTTCCTCACACTCACTTTTCAAAATGGAGTAGGGAATCCCCAGCTAATTTTAAGGTGTTGGGACCTGCTGACTTCCTCGATTTTAACTGCCCCCAGTTCTGTGCGTTGGGGTACGGAAGAGGATGGAGAAGCGGTGAGTGGGGGCAGATTGCCATCAGCTTTGTCATAAAAGTGATTTAAAGAAAAGAAGAACCACATCTAATTAATCAGCCTGAGCTCTCTCACGGTTGGAGGTTGTTTGCAAACAGCATCCTCCCCATTGCCCAACTGAGCAAGAATAAAACCCACACACCTACGGTTTTTAGAAGTGCAGACAAAATAGCTATCCCACTCTTTGTAGCCTGCCGGCTTTTCTCTCCCTCCTCCCAATTTGCTCCTACTATTAAAAGGTGAGCTGTGGGAAAAAGAAATCCCACATGCATGCGCATCTGTGGAGGGGTGTTTTTCCCTTTTTAATCTGAGAGAATATTATCCTTTGTTCCTAAAATGTGATTCTTACTGTCTGTAGAGAGACAGACTTATGTCCAGCAAACTGAAGCAGTACCCAGTAATAGTTCTATAACTACATAGCAAATTGCAACCTTGCAGCACATGCTGCAGTGTTTGTATTATCCCCAAACCACGGAATTAATGCCATTTGGCAAATTTCTAGATGGAAAAGTGGATGTATTATAGCTTACTAGTATTCCAGGGATTAATAATAGTGTTGCTGACTGTTTCATACTTTCTTATACTTGATTCATAAAGAGTTATGGACTAGGCTGTAGTAGAGAAGTGAAAATAATTGCTTCGCCTTGCTATTTGTGAAGATTGGAGTTCAGAGGGCAATTTAAATATGCTTGCTGATTGAGTTATAAAACCTGATGTTAAGGCAGCCTAGGACTTCATGTGATCATTTAGGAGTAAAAAAGGCCCATGGCTTTGCAAAGAACTAATATTGTATGCTGAACTGTATGCTTTGTTACTAAACTGAAACAGCACATGAGAATTTCGAGAATGAAAGCCCAGCTCGATGCAGTAGTACAGTGCTGCACTCTAGGACATTGGCATCTTTTCTTGAAATAAACAGATCTCACAAAGCTGCTGCTCTGCATGAAATTCTAGGTGAACTTGCTTAGCAAGTGGTAGAGCGGGGGCTATGCGCTTCTTTGTTTCCTGTTTGGTTTGCAGGATTAAGGCACTGTTTTGATAACAGTATGAACAGTATAACTGCAGCTCACAAAGACTGGGCTGTTATTTTTTTTTCCCCTTCCATTTAAGCTGTATGGGTTTGAGCTGATCCTGACATTTGAATAGTATCAGTTTTTCCATATGTGCGAGGCACTACTAGCTGTGCTCCAAAAATACGATCTAGCCTGGCTTGCTAGTTTCTGAGTATGCAGTTGTCAGTCCTGAACTCGGCTTGATTTAATGTGTGCTTTTAAATGCCTGCAGTATCATGACAACTATTTGTCAAGTAGCCTTCCGGCAAAGAGAGGTGCTCTCTGGTATCTTACTGAAGATGCTCTTAGAGATTGCTTGCAGAAACGTTGGGTTGGATAACAGACACATACTGATGATTCTCAAGATTCATTTGGCTGCACCCACTGACTGTACAGATGCCGTTATTTGCTTCAAGGCTCTGTGGCATCCAAACAATGGTAGCTTCTCACTTCCAATTCCCAGCGAGACCTAAATCAAACTGCAGCTTATTGGACATTTGCTGAATTGAGGCCAGGGATCTTAAAAGCTGGGATACAAAGAAGCCCTTTATGGAAGGTATTTGACACTGTAGCCATATGATAGTGCTTCCTATCTACCCCCTTTCAAACACAGTACTGGTGCATATCCAGAACTACTTATTTAACATAGTCTGAGAACCACAAAATGTAATTAATTTCCATTATGATAATCTGGTTTAGGAGAGTATTCTGGAAAGATGTTTTTTCACATGAGGGTTTGAGCTACATGAATATTCCTGCTTTAATTTTATTTTATAGGAGCTGCTTTGTAGAAGAGCCATTCACTCATAATGTAGTAGTTACGAGTTTTGAGATCCAAATGTCAATGAATTCTCCTCTGGAATGAATTGCACACCAGGGATTTTACCAACACCCCCTCCCCGCCCTGGTTCTGCTTCCCTGGTGCACAATGTCACCAGAATGCCTCCATGCTAATCCTCCATCCCCCCCCCACCCCCCCGTAAAATGTGCTGTGTCTGTTTGGCAGTCTGCCTTTAAGGTTGTTTTTCCCTGTGCTGGGATAAGGCAGTGCAGGTATGGGGTGAGAGGAAAAGGAGGTCTGTGAGGAGGGGGTGTCCCAGTTTCTTGGGATTTAGGTCCTCTTCTGTGGAAGGAGTTGATTAGGATTGTGCTCTGAAGCATTAAATGATGTAGGTTTTTAAGCCTCAGGTAAATTTTGATTGAACTGTATCTTTCTCACTCAATTTTTAAAGGTTTTTAAANCGGAAGACAAATGCTAGAATACAGAAAGGAAAAAAAAATTGCAGTTTAAAATAGTGGTTAGAGAACTAGACCAGTTCTTCATTTTTATATTTCATTCAAAGGATGCATGACTACCTTAAATTCTTTTTACCAAAGTAAAAAAACACTCAGGAGTAAGTTACATATTAATTTAATTTTTATGCTGGTGGAAATGCTAATACTTGCTTTGCTCTGCAGCAGGTATAATTAAAAATAAAAATCACTCCTATCAATACTTTGCTCATAGTCTCTTTTAGCACACTGAGTTCTGTTATTCTCAATGAAGTCTTTCATTTTCTTGTAATGTGGTCTTTTCTCAATTGACTCAAATACTGATTCATTCGTCATCACTAGATTATAGTAACTTTTTATATTTGGGTTTCCCAGCAGCTTTTTTAGTTCTTACAGCTCATTCATAAGATCAGTGATAACATACTTAGTAGTAAAGGGACACTTTGCTTTTAATGGAACACTTGATTGAAATGCAGAGAGTTCAGGGTGGTTTTGTCGTTGCCTTTTGAAGGGTGTTTGTCTGTGCTCCAACAGGCAGAGCTATTTCCCGGGTTGTCCTTCTGATCTTATAAACAGCCATTGTGGAACTGAGACTTGGAAAGTGAAAGTGACTCTGCTGTTTTTCAGAGATGAAAGAAAGGCAGGAAGTAAATAGGAATAGCAATAGATGATACTTTAAGCCTGAAAATCCTTAAGGCTTTTATGGGTTAATAAAATCAAAAGAGGCAGGCATGTGTATCAGGGTGGATTTAATGTGACAGCTTCTCTCAATACAAAGCTACTGGCTGTATTTTTTATGAGTTTATTTGGATGGAAAATAGGAAAGAAACACGCTTCCTTCTGAGTACTGCCCTTATACATCACTGGTCTTCACAGCTTAATTTAGATTGCATTCTAGATTTGATCAAGTGTTAGCCAATGTAACTATGTTTGCTACCAGTTTTGAAGACTAGCCTTTCCTCAAGGTTACGTGTGTGTCTTCTGTGTGGGGTTGTACAGCCTGCTTTGTCTTGTCCTCAGTGCCGTGAGTTTGTGACATCCTGTTTACATTGGTGCAGCTTTCGGCGGTGACATAAATTGTACTTAGAGATGGTTTTGTTAGCAGAATCAGATGTACCATGACTTCACTGTCCTTCATGTTGCTAACCCTGGCTTTACTGTCATTGTTCCTGCAGGTGTTTGATATTGGCTGCTACCAGGAGTTATTAGCACCATGTTTTTGTCTGCCTGCACATAAAAATATCAACCAAATTACTGAAATATTTCTTGGGGAGACAAAAGCGTATGTGTTCTTTGAAAGGAGCTATGGGGACATGCATTCGTTTGTTCGTACCTGCAAGAAGCTTAAAGAAGAGGAGGCAGCCAAACTCTTCTATCAAATAGCTTCTGCTGTTGCACACTGCCACGATGGTGGACTGGTACTGAGAGATCTCAAGCTACGAAAGTTTATTTTCAAGGATGAAGAAAGGTAAGAGTCTCCATCTCTTTACAGCTGGGGGTGCTCGAGGTCAGATACTTGGAGTTGCAGGACGCTGTACCTTTTGTTGTCTCTGTACCATGTGTAGTACACTTTATTTTCCTCTGCAACCTGACTGTGGGATGGATGTGCCATTTTACTTTCTGGCTTAGGTTTTGGAGTAAAAGAGCACTGTTTGCATGGGTGCTTGGCCTCTGCATCTCCACCTAGAGGACTTTCCTCATTCCTAATGGGGAGGCATCTCCTGCAGGAAGGCTCTGGAAGGGTGTCTGGTGTAAGAGCTGCACTGTCATAGAGGCTGCTGGTGTTAAAAGAGAATCTGGTTTGTTGAAGAGCATGGGGGACTGAAATGGCTTGTTCCAGTGAGGAGGTGTAAAGAGGAAGAACAGTCAAGTGTTTTCTGTAGGACTGTTCTGAGGACATCCTGTTTTCCATGCTGGGAGGGTCTGGAGGCTGCTTGCAAGAGTATTATGTGGTCACTAATTGTCCTTAAACTGCCTTGCACCGGGAGTGCTTGTTTGTAGTACTTGGGGGACTACTGTGTTGTTTTTCTTTTAAATAATATCTCTTCCCTATACACCCTCCTGTAAATAATTTGGGGAAGGAGTATGGGAAGAAAGGGAAATAGCAGTGGATGCTCTGGGTATATTGTTGAAATGCTCTTTCTGATGTGATGCAATAGCTGCACCAT
Organism: Phainopepla nitens; assembly: GCA_013400175.1. Taxonomy (NCBI): domain Eukaryota; kingdom Metazoa; phylum Chordata; class Aves; order Passeriformes; family Bombycillidae; genus Phainopepla; species Phainopepla nitens. The sequence continues at coordinate 5,343 of VXBQ01016367.1, forward strand.
TGTGCCTGTGGAAAAGTCCTATCTCTTTCCATGTCTTTACCAGTTTTCTTTGTCTTAAATGATGAATTTATCTGCAACTGCCACATAAGGTGTCAGAGCAATAAATACTGTCAGAATAATGTGAGGCTTTCATAGAGTGATTAAATTGGAAGATGACCATTAAAAAACTCCAAAGATCTAAAAAGGAGCAGAGCCTGCCTTTGTGCTTCTTCCTGTCTTGGTAGAGGATAGGGAGATATTTTGCTCTTTTAATTAAATGCTAAAAATTTTCTGAAAACTTGTTCAAACTGCAGCCGAGTGAAATGGATGTTCTGGAGAGCTTTGTTAAAAATTACCATTGCATATCAATTCTGTCTGGGGGAATTACAAGCAACAGCCAAATTCTCTAAGTTCCCCACAGGCTCAGGAAGTTGGTGATCTAAAAATTAGAAAAAAACTAATACACAATTCATTCAGGAAAAAAAGGTTTCTGGTCTTAAAATAAAAATGACATCATAAAGGTAACCATCTATCTCATATAAATATTCTCTACCTAAATTTTATTGCAAGCTGAGTTTTGCAAAATAGGCTTCTCCTTTTAATCTATTTACAGACTGAAAAATAGTAAATCTTTTTGCTTCGAAATTCAGTTCAGAATATTGTCTGTAAAGCATTTTTCTACTGCAGCCACAAGGTCCAATTCCCTCCTCATCTTTTTTCAAATAAAAAAAGTCTAAAATTAAATGAGCTTAATGTCCATTCATAGAGAAATGCAGAGCAGGTAGCTATAAACTGCACTTCAACAACTTTTACTCCCAGTTTAATAATTAAGCACCATTGTAGAACCTCTGCAGATAAGAAAGAAACTTGTGCAAAATAGTTGAGAGAGGGATTGTTCTCTGTTGTAGCTGATAACGTCCTAACGTTAAAGTGAATTTTTTTTTTCCTGGGGATATATGTAAACATGTGTGGTTTTGCATGAAGAACAGAACTTGGAAGAGCTCCTCCAAGGGAAGGCAGCATGAGCTCAGAGCAGTGCAGTGGGAGCAGACGTAGGCCTGTGCTGAATGCTGTTGAACTCCTACCCTGCTGCTTACTAGGAACTGAATGCAACATAGGAGGCACAGGGCCAAGTCCTTCAGCCACCCAAGAAAAGTGGTGTGTACTGTAATAGCAGTGTTGGCTTTTCTGAATGTTTTTAACTTAGCTGTTGTCTGCAAAATGACACTGTTACTCAGTTTTGAGCATTGTCTTCTAATTATACAATAATTCACTTTAAAGGTCAAATAGGACTTGCTGGTTATTTTTAAGATAATCATAATGCGGTTTCCTTCTGGATGTAATGTTGGTTTGTAAGTAGGAAGGTATTGTAATCCTTTCTCTGCTAAATAAACAGATGAAATAATGTGAAGTAGAAATAGAACCAAACAGCAGTGGCTGCCTTTTTTCACATCCTCTGATCATCATACTGTAATCAGTCATCACTTTCAATCTGCTACTATATTTAGAAATGAAAAATCTTCATGGTCCTCCTGAGTTCACAGAGGTGTTGGTGTGTTGCTTGCACCCCTGCGAGCTCCTGCGTGTCTGAGGCTGCTGCTGAGGATGCCTGTGTGCTGAGCAGTCCTTGAGGAGCTGCTGTCAGCAGCAGTGCCTGGCAGATGGGTGCTGCACCATCCCTTGATCTCTGGTGCTCTTAATGAACCAAAGAGGGAGAGAAGAGATAAAAATGGTGTTTTGAGGAATGTGTGTGAACTCTGCTGCTGTACATCACCTGCTCTTCAGTGTTTTTAGTAGTTCTTTTCCTAATTCTTCAAGGCTGTTTTTCTGCAGTTCATTTTAAGTACCTACCACTTTGGAACTTCCTCTTCTTGAAGACTCTCATGGCTTTTATTTTGGTAGAAGGAAAGATGGGAAATCCAGCATGCAGGCAACACATGAATGGAAAACTTGGTGCTTTTTTTTTTTGTTTTTTTTTTTGTTTTTTTTTTTTTTTTTTTTTTTTTTTTTTTTTTTTTTTTGTTTTTTTTTTTTTTTTTTTTTGTAAGATGCTTGTCTGCTGTTAGCTGAGAGCTGCCAGACTGGAGGAGCCAGAGAGAATGTGAAGGTTATATGGAAGTAGTTCCATTTGTTTAAAAAAGAAAATCAATTTTAAAGCATTTTTAGTACATCTTCTTTCACTGATCCTAATGAGATGCTGGTAGTTCAGTAGAAAAACAGAGCTCCTGAAGTTTTGCAAGTGGCTGCGTACAGTGTTGAAACTATTTTCTACCCCATTCCAATCTAAATTACAGCTGGAATTTGCAAAGATTTGGGCTCCTGATCTAGCAGCACCATGAGTGCTCTTTGCTTCAACTTGATGCCTCCACTAAAAATGTATGTTATTTAGATGTTGCAAATCACAGTGCCTTGGGATGTTTCTAATGAACTGGGAGATAAGAAGGTGGAATAAAGTTTTGTTGTAGGCTGGTAGCACTGAGCATTTTGTAGGGGTCCCAATAGTACTAGAGGTGTTCTCTTAATGTGCTAAATCCATGACAGCCTCTGATTATGTCTTACACTACTGCACGTGTGCAAGTACATCAGCACTTAAAATGAAACTCAGCATTCCACTGTGAAAACAAACAATTTGTCTGTGTTTCAAGGTAATTTATATTTTCTTTAAATCCTGAACTGTAGGAAGTGTGAAGATAGGGTAAATTGCATTCCATAAAAAATGATGTGAGCTGTTGCTACATGGATTTTTTGTTTTGTAGAAAAGTTAGTGCAGTTATGGTCTTTAGGGGGAGGTGTATCTGTGGATCCCTTTGTAGGTGAAATAGCCAGTCTTGTAGTATTGAAATTTCAGAGTTAAACTCCATAAACCTGCAGCTGATTTTGATGAAGCAGAAGTTCTAAGACATTACAGCATGGCTGGAAATGTTTTGTAAGACTGGGTTAGCAAGCAGCAGCACACCTATTAAATGAGTGCAGTGGCTTTCAGGACACTGAAAATATGGAAAACAGCACTGACTTGCCGTGCTGAGTCTCAACAGACTTTCTAAAGTACTTCTGAGATATTCGAACACTTCAAAAACTGTATCCTTACGCTTCGGGATGAAACTTGAATCCAAAACAGTGGATGACCTACAATAAAACATGTGTTCTTGGATGTTTTTTGCTTCCATCCATGTTGTTAAATATTTTTTGTCCTGGGTATTAAGCCAGGCTGGTGTTGATGGTTGTGAGGCTCTGGCTTTTGAGTATTTTATCTGTGTTTATGACATGGTATTTACCATTTTCCATACACAGCCGGTCCTTGTGGTAGGCCCTTGGGCAGAGCAACTGTGCCCTTCTCCTAGCTGGTGTCCCGTAATGATGTTGCAGAACTGGCAGGTTTTTTTTGACTTTACTAAAAATAGTGCTATACACAGTATATAGCTAATAAAGCAGTTCATCAGTCTGATATATAGCAGATGCTTTGAGAAAGAGCCATCTGAAAGATCTCAGAATTAAATGAAGCATTTCTATGTTGGTTGTTTCAATGGTTTGCTTAATACAAGAACATTTCTGCTGTCAGGGAATTATTAATTTCTTTGGTGCATTTTTAAGCCTTTAATTATATTAAAATATTAGCTGTCGTAATATTTGAAGCTTAAAGACCTTGTACATTCATTGTACTTGTTGAAGGGAAAATTAAAATAATTTTGGTGTTTAGATATTGTAATTTTCTTCTATTCTTTGAGTAAATATGAGGCAGGTGGGATTCAGTAAAAATAAACAGGATTTGACACTTTTTGCTCTATGCCAGAGGAATGCAGCCAGTACAATACACTAATTTAGAAAGCCTGTATTAGCATAACATATTTACTTGGTGCTTTTAGAATATTTTTTCCTCTTTAATTTCTCAGCTTTGGGTGGATGATGCTTTAACATGACCTAGTTATGTTGTTTGCTATCCTCATGATACAAACCTAATCCCAGAAAAAATATAAATGCATATACCAACCTTTTTGCATGTAGACCTTTCATTTTCTTATAGTCAGTAGTAAGCTTTTCTCTGCAGCATTTGTCAGATTATAATGTGGTCAGCAGCTTTTTCATCAATGTGTTAGAATTTGCTGTTACCCTTACAATTCCATAGAGAACATGTAAGTTAATGCTTTCCCTAAGCCCTAGAAAGAGAGTTCTAAAGTGGAAGAAAGTCAAACAAAATGGAATTGCTCTTAAAATACCTGAAGATTTAGAAATAAAACCAGTCTTCATCTGTTTTGTCATTTAAGCACTTTGCACTACCCTGAATGGGGCCACAGGACCAAAGAGCACAAGTTCTTCAATAGTGGAGAATCACAGGTCAGATTTCAAACCAGAAATCATTATTCTTAGAATATGGGAGGAAGGGAAATATTTAATGGACAGCAAATCTGCTGTGAGGCTTAGGGTAGAAGATGAAGTGGTTGCATAACTGTTTTTCACAGAAGAGTTTGTGCCCCCTTTGCCTTTTTACGTGGTTTAGTGTACTGTCTCTGTTCTCTCACCGTGTTCCTGGGAGCAACACTGAATTTGTTTGGTGCCCATCCCAGCAGAGGGGAAGAGGGAGGCTATCTGCAGGTGGTGAACATCACACCCTGTGATGTGCATAAATCTCTCCCTGAGAGCATAGATAGTCATACAGGTTAATTGTTGTGCCAAAGGTTATGAATGCAAAAGCTAGTGAAGATTTGGCTGCTGTCTGGCCCTGGGGTGATGATGGGAACTCAAATGGGCCTTTGAGTCAGCTCAGGCCTTTCAGTGAGACCATGAGTGTCAAGAACCTTTGCTGTTGTACCCAGCACTGGAGTTTGCAGGAGGTTTTACCCCTGGACTGTCTGTGGTTCATAGTAGGACCTTGACTTCTTCACTCTCCCTGTTCAGGCAGGATGCTGTTGTATGTGTTGGCTGTCAGGCCAGTCATGGGTGGTGCCTCTCCTGAGATGCCCGTCATGGGGTTGATCTTTTTGCTGAAAGGTGCTTTGTAGTCCCTGGGAGTAGATGTCTTAGGGCATCTCAAATTCAGTTCAACAGCTGGTCCTTTCAAAGACTTGAAAACCTCCGTACATAGACTTGCTGCAAAATGGTCCATGTTGAATTTTGCGTGGAGACAGGGTATCTGTGGATATCTGTACTGAGGGTGAGAAAGTGAGGCAGGAGCCCAACTAGCCACAGCTGCAGTGGATTGTCAGAGTGAAGTTCTTCTGCTGCCTTCTCTTCTAATTGTCCTTATTGTCACACTGGAGGGAGAGGAAAGGTGGAGATTGTAAACAGGAGCCAAGCTGGAGCATATTTAGTCTTGAGCACCTGCTTTTTTGGTAGATGTATATTGCTTGGAGACAGGATTGCAGACATCTAAGCAAAAGGTTTTCAGTAAGGTTGTGAAATAATGGCACGGCTCTGCCTTAGAGATGTTGAGCACCCATCATAGGCATGCAATTAGGTTAAAAAAATAAAATTGTGGTCTTCTTTCCCTGTGGAGCTTCATCATGCATTGTATCAAAAGACCTAGAAAAGATGGGGAACACAGCATATGGTTGACAGCACAGCCTTTTAAAACTCTGATCTTCAATGTGATCTAGCAAGATAAAAGTGAGGTGGTGAAGTAGCTGCCCTGAGCCATATTCTTATCAAAAACTGGATTGATCAGGGTATTATAACCAAGGTCCTCTGTGGAAGGGTCTGCATTGGATTTCACAACCTGTACCCCGACACATGCATCATTACCTACCAACTCTCTGGGGAGCATGTTTTGTTCTTAGGCAATAACAGCATGGAAGAAAGGGAGTGTGTGGCATATAGAACAGGCTGTTCCCAGCAATCCTATTAGAGTGTTATAAAGCTGAGGTCTTTGGTTCACCAGCCCTTCCTGGAGGTGAGTCAGAGCATTTATAAGTGGAATTCTGCAGGAAAAAAAAAACCCAGAGCAGCTTAAAACAAGTTGAAAGCTCTACGTTGCTGGGTCCTGCAGGTCAGGGGGGTGCAGGCAGGGCTGACTGAGCTGTCAGCATCCCTGCAGAGGAAGGATGGGGAAGATGTAATTTTTAGAGGTTTCCTTATTGTGCGGAAGTACCAGTGAAGGAATCTTCCCTTAGGAACAAGGTTCATCCTGTAAACCTGTGCTGCCTGCAAGTCCCAGTTGTCTTTTGAAACATATCCTTGAGCCTGTTTCATTATGCAAGAGACTGTCTAACAGCCTTTGTGTAGAGTTTGTTTTTTTTTTTCCTTCCCTGAAGTTGTGTAGGATGTTGTATGGTGAACACCCATGCTCTGTACTGTTAAAAACTGGAAAGGGATCTATTGGCGAAAGGAGCCGGATTTAAATTGATGGCATAACATTTCCCCCTGCTCCTGTGTGCTTCTCTGCCCTCAAGGAGATTGGGTAGTTGTGAGTTCAGAATGAATCTTTGCACCAAAGCTGCAAATCATCTGCCCAGGCTTCGTTACCGCCTTCACTGTCTCACTGGCTCCCTGATGGCAGCCCACTTCTGCATTATTTAGGAGAGATTCCCTTAGTTGAAAAAAAAAAAAAAATCGATTAGCAAAAGGTAGCTGCTTGAGTGTTGAGCTTCCCTTTTATTTTTTTTGCCTCCTTGTGACTTTAATTGTGTGCATGCTCTTCTCATCTTTATGATAGGGTATGAGCAACTGACCTCAATTAAATGACCTGTAAATTATTGGCCACCTAGGAGCAATCTCTGGTCCACTGGGCAGTCAGTGGCTTGAGTGCCTCTACCAAGGGAGGGGCTTTCCTGGCCACAGTCAGAGTAATATTGAAATAAGAGATAACATTGCTTGGGTGCTTTTAGTTTTTAGTGTTGGAGGAATACTGTGGACCAGTTTTAGAAATTGCCATTTTATATTTACCTGCAATTATATTTTAAAAATGGTGGTTCAGGTGGAATGATGTTTGTTTCCTGATCTCCAGAGTCTGCTGCATAGAATCTGTAAATCTGGGTCTTCTAATTTGACCCAGCCTAAGTAACGATTGGATGGTGTGTCTGGAGTGTCCGTAGCTCCTTCAGTCTCTTCCCAAAGCAGCTGATTTAGCTGTCATATGAGGAGTGCTGCTGTGGGTCTGGTCTGCAGTTAGTGTTCCCAAAATGAGAAGGTTGGCTCAGCTGTTGTTCAGGTATTATTTCTCATACAGATGGCTTTGGGGACAGACTAGAGGCAACTGCTTTCATTGATTCAGGTGCAGGCTCCTTTACTATTGACTGCTTATTCACTCAGAACACTGAGTGTTTCAGTGTTCTGAAACACTCAGACTATCAGTTGTTATCTCTGCTTTAAATGTTAAAGATTTTTTTTTTTTCTCCTACCTTATGAGTTTAGAGCCCTATGAATAATTCCACTAATTTTGGTATGGAAATTGCAGGATAGCAATTTCCTGGTAGTCCCAAAGCTCTGCAGGGAAGAATAGTGTGAATCTATTGGAAAAAAGTGTGGGATGTGCAACAAAGGCAGAGGTGAATGCTAACTCAGAAGGTTGCGTTGGAGAATCTTCTGGAAGACATTTTAATTGATTATATTTTGTTACATTACTGAAGAGCAAAGTCTGAATGCAGTCAAGTAATGAATGGCATATTGATAAGAAACTCAGAGTGGTATTGTTTTTCATGGGTTTCCCTGACGGTTTCTATGGGGACAAAGACGCATTTCCCGTCCGAGTTCTGCTGCTGCCCTCTGATTGCACTTCTGTGGTTTCATTCACCAGTAATGGGAAAGCATTCATAGGCAGAATAGCTTCCCCTTTTTAAATAGCCATGATTCAGAGTTGTATTTTTTTTAATGCATTAAAGTAATGCAGTGTTTTATCAATGATCTGATAGATGCATAATGCTCTTTTTCCAAGTGCTTATTTGAGGTCTGCGTTAAAACTTGAAATTATGTATTGTAATTACATAAGCGTCGGCAAAAGTCTTTGTTGCCCTACAGTATGTGTACAAAGTGATTCTCATCTGGCTGTGGCAGTAGCTTACATTTGAACTTCGGGGATTAATTTTGTTGCAACTGTTTGTCAATCTCAAATGCTTGTGCTTTTGGAAAACTTTTTTCTCTTGTGGTGATCCGTTAGTTGACTGATGTGAGTTAATTATTTAGAGAATGAGAGGTTTTTAGAGAACTATTTTTGTTTGTCCTTTTTCTTCTCTGTGATGGGAGGCACTTCAAAGTTGACTGTGATTTTACACCTTCATGTTTGGTTTTTTCTGTCATTTGCCTTAACAAATGTCATATTTTGGGTTGTTCAGTTAATCTGCAGTTGGATGCACTCTCCACTCTTTTCTGTGGAGGTTCGGTATTTTCAGAATCAACTTGTAGTTTTTAGGGTCTGTTTATTGTTATTGGCTTTTATTTCTTTTCCTGGGTATTTGATTTCAGTGCTTTCTGAGAGAGGCATGCGGGGGAGAGAGATTGCTTCTCATTCAGCATGTCTCTGCATTTCGCTTAGACTTAGACTTTGACTCCTCTTTTTCCTGTTCCTTGCCATACTCCCTGCCTGCTGTCCTCTCCCAAAAAAAACCCTAAAAACCAAACCCAAAAACCTCACTGGATTTCAGAAAACAGAGCTCTTTTAGCCAATGCTTGAAATGCAGAGTAAGGGGAGACCAGCAGAGCTGGAAGCTGTTTCTCGCAGAGATGAGATGCTGTGTACTGGGAAATAGAAGCTTCTGAGCCAGGCTGCTCCTTTTTGATTGCCTGAAAAGACGTGAAATGACTGTTAAAAGGGGAGTGAGAGTTGCTGTGTACACCTGCGCAGTACCCAATGGTAGCACTGCACAGACTGCGTTCCGTCTGTGAGGCTGAGGTGAGTGAAATCATCTGTCGCTGAAAATGGGCTGCAGTGGGTCTGCCCAGCCCCAGTCCTGGCTGGTGGTGAAGGGTGCTGGCAAAACCACCCTGTGAGCTCTTTCTATTGATAGCTGTGTCAAGTCAGACAACCCTTTCTGTCCTCCTGTGCTCTCCTTGCTGTAAGGGTGGAAAACCTGTGTTGTCATCTACTGCAAAGACAGGGGACTTTACAAATGAAACCAGGAACACCTGAGTTGTGCTTGGGTGTAACTGGGAGAGGGGAAAGCCATCCTTAGGCCATGCAGCTGGCAGTGTGTGCTCAGGGGATGCAAGTCCTGCAGGCTGCCAGGGAAATGCATCCCGGTGCTGCGGGAGCACTGCCTGCTTGCAGAGGAGCCATTTCACACTTGCACCTTGCACACAAGGGAGTTTCTGGCTGAGGGTTTGGGGGCTGACCAGGAGGAAGAGGACTGAAGGTAGTGTTTTTGTTTAATTTGGGACCTTTTGTTTCCTCAAAGCCTGTCAGCTCAGCAGGATGAAAAAACCTGGACTGAGTGTTTTCATTTGCCCGCAGCTTACAGCGGAGCAGGCAGATAAGGGCCAGCTGTTGTTCCATTTGCTTGCTTAAACAAAACGTGTGGTTTTTGTGGAGGCTGCAGCACCTTGCAAGGAAAACAAGTTGAGGATATGGCTTTTGTGTGCTGCTTCTGTTTTATTATCAAGAATTTATTTCTTCTCTTGGAAAAAGTATGAATTTTTGACACACCTTGTAGTCTGTTCTCTGTGGTTTTGTACTGTGTCCATTGTAGGAAATGAGAGATTAGAGAATTCCAGTAATTTAATGTAATATAAAAGCTTCTTATTGAACTGTTTTTCTGAAGTCTTTGGCAACTCCCAGGAATGTAAAATAGGATAGGAAAGTAAACAACATTTTCCTGTGTTGTTGACACTGGGATGGCAGGCGCGCGCGTGTGTGGGGGTGAATTCCCTCCTGGAAGTTGTTTATAAATAGCCTGCTCTGCCCCACTCCCTGAGTGTGTGTTCTGCTTCTGTTAGTTAGCAGGAGTGAGTCGATGCTTTCCTGTCTGGCAGTTCAGTGACTTAATGCACGTTTGAGTATCTGGCCCCACTGTTTTATTGCTACACATGCTTTTCTGTGGAAAAACTGAGGCGGGCAATGCACATGGAACCACAACTCATGTCCCTGCCTTCCCTTTCATTTCCTCTTCTCTGTTCTCTGCCCTCTTTGGCATGTTTTTTTTTCCTCTGGGTGTTTCTCCTTGCTTCTCTTCCTATGCTGTGCAGGTGGGTGCGGGAATGTTTCAAAGCTGAGCACTGTGAAAGAACTCTCCTCAAATCACTCTCCTGTTGTTGACCCTCTGCTTTGTGTACAGAGGGAAATTTCTGTGGTCTTGGTAATTGTAGTTAAGGTTTTCCTTGCAGCCTGCTTCCTGTGTGGCACGTTGCTGCTGTAAAGTATTGTCTGAGTGCTAATGAGGGGGTTGTCCATGGCTAGAAGTACTGTTAGGATGGCAGTGGTAATTAATGAGGAAGCAGGTGTGTTGAGCAAAGCCCATCAGCACTGAAGTGGAGGAGCAAACACTGGCCTGTTTCAGGAGAGAAGGAGCTGCCCTAATACACTGTGCTTGGGAGCCAGGTATTTGGAATTCTGTATTTATGACTTCCTCATTTGGGGCATGTTGCCAGAGGGACTTTTACCTCTGCTAGTAAACGTATTTAACTGTTGAAAAGGTCCAAGTGTCATGAAAGTTTATGGCACGATTGCCTCTGGAGTACTCCATGAGTAAAATGCTCTTCTGTTGGTTCAAAAAAGATAGGGCTGAGCTGCCCTGGAACTAAGTCTAAGCCAAAGATAGCCCAGATGTCTTTCACAGCTCAAGCTCAATCAATGTTGTCTTCAGTAAACATTTAAGAAACAAGACTCTCCTTGTCTATTTTAGTGCCTGTTAAATTACGTGCTTTAGTCAAGAGACGCAAGTTCTGCCTTCAGTCCAGTCCCTGCATGTGTATGTCTGTGGTATGGGAGCAGGGCCATGACACAGGGCTAAGAGTGATCATAACAGACCAGTGAGGTTGAAGAATGAAGGCAGTAATACCCAAAGTTGAGTTACAATCCCAAATTTTTGAAAGGGAAATCTGCACTACTGCTAGGTCACTCTGCCATCCCAAGGCACTGGACAAGCCCTGTTGCATTGTAGTGACTCAGTTCTCAAAACCACTCTTTGCTGGAAAATAGTCTAAAGGGTACTTGTTAATCCTTTGGATGCCTCCAACAGGGACAGTATTTAAGTATAGATACAAAGCCTAGCAGTGAGAAAGGAAAGAAAGGTTATGTTCATCTAGTGCTATGACAAGCAGCTCTGCATCATTTTTTCTGCTCCTGTGTGATATCCATAAGGGAAGAAAATTCTCTTGCAGAGATAATTACTGCAGCACAATGACAAGTTCACAGTGCTTTGCAGGCAGCAGGGGTTTGCAATCTAGAGAAGGCATCCCTGTCATCTCTGCAAGTCCTTTGCCAGCTTCTCTGTTCATTCCAGTGCGAGGGGCTCCTCTGGCTCGGCTGGGTGGATAAGCTTGCTGTTAATCTTGGACTTCAACTCACCTGATCTCCCTTTACCCAAAAGTCTATTTGGGAAGACTGAAATCTGTTAAAAGTGCTCGCTCTTAATTTCTCCTAAAATTGCTGGGGTAAAGGAAAATGTTGGTTGATCAGAAGGATCATTTAGGGTCAGAGTGACCATTTTATTACTGTTAAACCTTGTGGAATTACAGGTGTACAGAGTGGCTTTGCCAGCATGAAGGTGTCAAAATAACCTTGTGTAGTTAGGACTGGGTTTGTATTTGGGGATGAATCTTACACGGGTAGGTTAGAGTGCATCCAGCTCAGAAAAAGTCTTGAGGTTTATGTACCCTTTTGGAAATCATGTCTATGTAAAATTAACCAAAAACATGAATATGGCAGGTCCTTTTCTCTTTTTAAGAGAGAAACTTATTAATGAGTTTACCGGACATGACTATATTTGAAATCTGTATGTGTGGCCGTATTTCCTATATGTGTCTAATATGTCTAACAACTATGGAAGAGACAATATCAATTTATCTGCAACAACTGCTGTGAGTGGGATTTTAAACTGATGCACTTCTGCAGTTGTCAAATATTGTAGAGTATGACTATTATAACCATGTAATTGCAACAGCCAGAATTTGTGTTTGATGTTTGCTTACAATAGTGTTGGGTTTTTTTTTCCCCCCCGCAGGACTAGAGTGAAATTGGAAAGCCTAGAAGATGCATATATTTTAAGAGGAAATGATGACTCTCTTTCTGATAAGCATGGATGCCCAGCCTATGTGAGTCCAGAGATCTTGAACACAAATGGCAGCTACTCTGGCAAAGCAGCGGACGTATGGAGTCTAGGTGTCATGCTTTATACCATGCTAGTTGGACGCTATCCTTTCCATGACATTGAGCCTAGTTCCCTCTTCAGCAAGATCCGTCGTGGGCAGTTTAACATTCCAGAAACTCTATCCCCTAAGGCAAAATGCCTCATACGTAGCATACTGCGTCGAGAGCCATCAGAAAGGCTGACTTCACAGGAAATTCTGGACCATCCATGGTTTTCTACAGATTTTAATGTATCGAATTCAGGATATGGTGCTAAGGAAGTATCAGATCAGCTGGTGCCTGATGTCAACATGGAAGAAGACTTGGACCCATTCTTTAACTGAGCACAAAGACTGGTGTTCAGAAGGTACACAACCTGGAGATGGACACATGAAGGAGCCCTTCCTGACCGCGTTCAATCACATCCTGCATCAGCCTAGCTTGGTAGCAAAAGACACTCAGAGGTCCTCAGATTGAGAAGGAACCTCCACATGGAGCTAATATAACAAATGTAGCATGGGGACAGATTGGGGGGGAGGGTGGGGGGAGCTTGCTATCAGGTTAGATTGATTTGGAGGAGAAAAGGCAGCATGGAGCAATTGTAGCTTCTCACCTTTTTGGAGCCAAGGAGACTGCACATGCCAATTCTGGTGCAGCTGTATCACTCCTGTTTCTGTTCCATTAAAAACAGTGGTAACTCACAACAAATAGAAACTTTTTTGCCTCACATCTTGGCATCGCACTGTTAGATATTTAACTTCAGCCATTATTCAGGGAAAATACAATTGGCTAACTTTTTTAATCAGATGTCTAATAATTAATGGGATTAATACAAGAAAAAAAAATTAGATGCACAAAGATGGACATGAAAAGTGGGTGCTAAAATCAAGCAAAATTTCAGTTCATGTCTCTTGATAGCTATTTTCAAGTCATTTCTTCTAAATAAACTACTTAATATTCTTGTCAGGAAATGACATTTTAATGCTTTGTTCCCTTAAGGGGAAGTAACTGTCATTTAACAGGCTGTTCTGTTTTGTGTCAAATGGTTTGTTGCAGGAAGCTATTATAACTCAAACTTCCAGATGCATTACTGCTATAATAGGGGAGAAAAAAAAGAAAAGAAGAAAACTGTATAATTTTTTTTTTTTGAAGATATGAGATACTGGCTTCCATATCTGCCATGCTGCACGTATATGACTAGAGAGGGCAGAAAGCCCTTAATGGTGTCTTCATCTGAGAACCAATCTCTTCTTTACTGACTAGCCCATGTGTAAATAGAGGGCTCTTTATTATTGAGGAAGAGTATTGTGGGTTTTTTCTTTGAATTCCTTTAAACTTGGGAAAAGAATTGTTTGATTTTCATTTTTGTTTATGTCCAGACTAAGAAATAAGAGGGTATTAATAAGCTGAACATTTATATTACAGATATTCCTCTTGAAACATACACAGTAATATGCACCTTTTGTATTGTCAAGACTTATTCTATTTATTGAAGAAAATGTCACAGTAGTGATGTATTAAGCCAGTACTTCAATTACGGGTTGACTTGGGATGACATGTTACATGCTGTAGTTAACACACTTCTTTTCTGTTCAGGTATTTCTGTCCCTAAATAACTTTTTATTTAGCTTCTTTTTTTTTTTTTTCTAGATAGCTTTATTTGATTTAGACTGGCAAATGTTTTTATTACTGCTTTTATATTGCTGTATGATATTGAAATCTCTTGGCATAAATATTTGTGTTTCCAGTACCTCAGTTGTTCTGATATTACTGCCTGTATACGTTTTGTGAAGTGGTCATGTTTTTTGGGTAGGTACATGTGGACTCTGTAGTATGTAAATGTTACTTGAATTTGTGCTTAATTATAGTATGTGGCATGTGCGTACAGCTACTTGGCATTTGACGTATGGATGCTATTTGCCTGCCTTGCAGGAAGGTTATGGTCCCACTCTCAAGAGGATGTTTCACAGTTCTTTATCAAGAGACAAAGCTAGCTGCAGCTGACCTGCCTTGGTTCTATTTTGGTAACTAAGAATATAAAGGAGTAATGTTTTTACACTCTGAAGATGGTGCTGTGTCAAGAAGGACTTTTTTTTATTTTATAAGTACCTTATAGGAGGAAAGATTGGTGATGTGCATGGTGGGGTTTTACTGCCTCTGGTGCTTTGTCATGTATTTGGTTTAATGTTTTTGTCCTAATCTCTTCAATAAATAAAATTGTGCATATTTAACTAAACATCAGTGGTGAACAGTGTTCTTACTGAATGTCTGAGGTGCTGCAAGGAGTCTGCTTTGTTAGGGTCATTCAGCTGGTATTTTTTTGAGTTGCTCACAAGCTCTTGCCTAGCGTGCTGAGAAAACTTTGCACTTATATTTATTTACAAGGTAACACTTGTAAATGTTACAAGTTAAATGTTACAAATGTTACTTGTAAATGTAAGCCTTTTCATCAAAAATTTTACCATTTGCTATGAATAAAACTGGCTTTTATTTTCTTTTCTTTTGGCTTGTCCCTGTGTCGTACCAAGCCTATTTAACTTTTTCAAGAAGAATGTTGAAATATGGTGAGAACTTTGGTGGTGGGAGGTGCTTTGGCTGATGAAGAGAGATACCAAAATGGAGGGAGCTGGTATTTATACTTTCCAAAATCCTGGGGTAATATGCATCTTGCATTTGCACTTCCATTCCAGAAAGGATTGATTGAATTAGCACCTCCTAATTTAATTTTTTTTATTTAAGGCCAGGTGCTGTTTCTGTCATTCGCCTTGATAGTTAAAAGATGCAGGTAGTGACATATATAAGAGCATGTAGGGTAATAAGATGCTTTGAGAACATGAGGCAGGACAGATGAATCCTGGTCTATTAAGAAAAGACAGTTTGAACTGGGCTTTGGTTTAACCATGGTGCCGACTGTTTTCAGCACCTCTGTCATTTTGGAAAGCTATATGTGGTTGATAGTCACCCCTAAAGAAACCCCCCAGCCTCAAAACTCCCCATTGCAAAATAAGGTTTATCACACTAGAACTGCTAGCACAGGGTTTACTGTCAGCCTGGCTAACTTTGAACTACATGATTTCTTCCTAGGTAATTCTTGGCATGTGTTTCAGTTGGTAGATTGAGAATTAAGACTTGATTATAGTACTAAGCAGAAATGTTATTAACATGTAGGAACACTTGAAGATCAGTTTTTAAATGATCTGTATGCCTGCAGCCAAAGTTTAAATTACTTGAAATTCTTTCAAATCAAACTCCCACAATAAATGTGCTTTATAGAAAAAAAGCAGATTGTAATCAGTCATAGAGAGAAGGGGAGCACAGAGGATTTCCCTCTCCTCCACTAAAACTTATGTGAACAGCTTCTGTTCTGTTTGGGTGGAAGCAGTTAGACCTTATTTTCCAGCAACCTGCATGCTTGCTTTTTCACTGCCAGTAATTATATGAAAAATGCAGCTGACTAATGATTGCTCATTTGCAGTGAATTTTTTATTTGAGGATAAAGCTGCAGAGGAATCCTTTGGCAGCGGAAGTCAGTTTTATAAAATGCTGAAGGGGTGTCTTGGTTTTGGAGCTTCTTTGTTCGTAAAGCGAAACCCAAGAGGGGGATTTCTGATTCTGATTTCTGGCTCTTTTTTTTTATTTCTGCTTCATGGGCACTGCTAGTTGAGTACACAGGTATAGCACTGCTTGCTGCAGAAGTGCTTGAGACAGCTTTCTTTGTGCTGCTCTACCCTCAACGTAGGTAGCAACTGCAGTGGGATTTGGGATTTTGCTGAACAGACTGTCACGTAGTCTTAGCTGCCTCTCAGACCTGGGGAGAAGGGTGATCATCTCACAACTGTGCAAGGTGAAAAGCCATGTCTACAAACAAAATCATTTCGCAGAATATGACCCCATGGCAGACTTTGGAAGCCCTCCAGCCCCTCCTTCTCCTCTGCCCATCCCAACTGAAAAAAAAAAAGTTGTGCTTTTTTTTTACTACAATAATGTATCCTGTCAGTGCAACACTGTGTGCATTTCAAGCTACAGGCTTTTCTTCAGGACTGCACAAACAAGAGACAATTATTCCTTTGGCACCATGATGTCATATAACCTGATCCCTTAGTCTTGCTGAGGTGTGCATGTGTTATGGAGATAAACAAGTCAATTAAAAATGCATTCTCTTGTAGATGAAATAACCTTGGTAAACTTGTGTTTCTGAAAAGAAAAAATATACTGAAAAAGCCCAGCCCAAGACTCTTGAATCCAAAACTGTGCTTTCCTGGCAATTGGAGAGGAAGGGCATGAAATTTGATGCCAAGGAAAAATTATTAAGAAGGAAAAAAAATAATACTCTTCATCCTGAAATGATTGTGTTGAAATTTGGAATTGTATGAGTGAGCTCTGTGACTAATTGCATAATGAATACCAAAAGAATTAGTAATAATCAGTTCTTTATTCTTTAAGTTTTAGCTAAGATTTCTATGAAAAACTTGCTAATTTAATAAGGGACAGTCCAGCTAGCAACTTAACTAGCCTGTAACTTTCCTATTCTTTCAGTAGAAGCAAGTGTTGAAAAATGATAACACAATGAGACAAATTGAAATCAAAGTCTAAATAAAGTGGGGTATAGATCACCTGTAACATGGTGTAACTCCCCTGGAACAGGAGAAACTGCCGAGGAAAACTTCTTAAGAAAACCCAAACAAGAAACCAAAAAATCCCTTAAATCAGGCCAGTTCTGCCACTGGCTGTTGCTTTTCCCAACATTCTTGACACTTACATTCTTGGTACCAGTTTCTGTGCCTCCATTTTGGCTTTTTTGACATCTGAATTGAGCAAATGTAGGCTATTAGCATGAAATTTTGATCCTCCAGAAGTGCCTTGCCAGAGGCCTCTACACAAGTTTGAAACTAGGTTATTTAGCTTGTAAATTTTTATGTATATTGGTGAGTGTATGCAAATGTGTGGAAAAATACATTTACAGTGATGCTAGTGTCGTGTGAATTGTGAGAAATTATTTTGATATTATTTGCACAGATGTAAATGAGTGGAATCCATTTCTTAAGGGCCTGACTTCTGTGCTGAGAGATGTAATTTATTCTTTATATTACTCAATTTAAATTTGTTTAGACTCCTCTTAAAAACTGGCTTAGTACAGGAGTGGATCCCATTGTTCTGATTCTCCTCCTTCCCTCACCCAGCATCTGTAGCCAGCAGGGCAAAAAGGAAATAATCTTGGCGTGGCAGCTTGTGTAAAGTAGTAGGTTTGTTGCTGCTGTGCTTATTTCTGCTCAGGCAGTTAAAGAATTGCAAAGCTGGTGCTGACATCATTCCAAGCACACAAAAAGCTGACGTCAGTTGCACAGTCTGTTGCAAGGTGTTTATCTCCATCTGATTAGGCTGGCAAAATGAAAGCAGCACGCAAAGAAGGAAACTCTGTTTGTCCATGCTTCCCTGACATCGCCCTGACATCAGAGTCAGTCCTGGAAAGACTGAAACATGTTGATAAGGCTTCTGTGCAAATCTGTGGTGCTACCACTGGGCTGGACTTTTTCCCATCTAAATCACTAGGAATCAGTGTTGAGCACACAATTTATTGCAGGTGGGTGTTGGGCGGCCCGTCCTTGCAGGGGAGACCAGGTCAGAACTTCTGGCCTTCTCTAAGTGACAAAATAAGAAGGGATGCTATGAGAGAGAGTACAAACACTCCTCTTCTGCCTGCTCACCTAAGTGTGGGTCATTGATCAGCAGAGAATTGCTGCTGGCCCTGCCTGCAGCCCCTACCCCACCAGCAGCCTCATCTGCTGACCCTGCAGAACGTGCAGGCAGCTGCTGCCATGAGACCAAGCCACACTGCTTCTGTTTCCTGCATCTGCAGGAATGTGCTGGAGATGTAGAGTAAAGCAGCAGAAAGGAAATATCATCCTTCCTCTGTGACCAATGTGCCTTCATAAACAGAGACTTCCACCTGTAACCACAACTCACAGACTAATTCTGAGTTGGAAGGGACCTGCATGGATCATTGAGTCCAATGCCTGGCCCTGCACAGCACTGTCCCCAAGAGTCACACCCTGTGCCTGAGAGCACTGTCCAAACACTTCTTCAGCTCTGTCAGAGTGGTGCTGTGACCACTGCCCTGGGGAGCCTGTTCCAGTGCCCAACCACCCTCTGGGGGAAGAACCTTTTCCTGATATCCAACCTAAACCCCCCCGGCACAATTTCAGGCCATTCCCTTGGGTCCTGTCACTGTCACCAGAGTGAAGAGATCGGTGCCTGCCCCTCCTCTTCCCCTCAAGAGAAGTTGTAACTGCAGTGGGACCTCACATCAGTCTCCTCCAGGCTGAACAGACCAAGTAAGAGGACACTTAGCAATTGTGTGGTCTATGGATCAAGCCAAATTCTTCAAGGTATGGGGCAGAGCAGGCTAAGTGTCTGATTTATACTCAGGCTGAGACCTGACTCTTTTTTAAATTACACATGGGTTCATTGTTTCTCTTATAACAGGGTATGGCTAAAATTTGGTCTAATTCAGTCCCTGGAAATAAGGAAAAAAAAAAATTAGACAGAATAAGAATATCATAGGTGAAAAAGGTGTCAAATTCCATGTACTTGCAGTTTAATTTTAAAAGCTCGGTATCAGCCTGCTAGAAAAGGAGAGTTCTGGCTTACTGGTCATCAATTTTATGCCTTAATATTGAGTTGATTTCTACTTCCTCCTATGTGTGATCACCACAACAGCAGATTATTGGTAATTTCCAAGTGTTTTTAATTGCTAATTTTAGTTTTCACGTTCGCAAGAAACATGTCTCATCCATGCAAACAGCTTTTAGAGCTGCTGTAAGATGGAGTGGGTAAAAATTGAAACTCTTCTGGGTACTGAGTTTCTGACAGGGCTCCAGCTGCATTAGGGTAAATGGGTTTTACTACATACAAAGTTTTTATTAGAATAAACGTTGCTTAAAAAATTATATAAGATGCCTGGTCTCCTTGGTTGCTCAAATCAAGGCCAATCAAATCAAGATGCTCAAGATGAGTAAGTACATGCATATTTTACCAGTTGTTACTTTTAAAAAACTCTCTAATTCAGTCAAAGGAACATATCTTGGAAAAGCAATAGCTTGATTGCAACAGAGAATTTATGGCAGAGAATAAAAAAAAATTTTTTCCGTTTTTTTTTCTATTCAACTTGACGAGAAATGTTGACAAATCCATTTTCCTAGCACTGTGTAGATTATCGAGTCTTTGCCCTGTCTGAGGAGCTGCTAACATGAATAACCAGTGATCTCATGTAACCTCAGGACAGCAGTGAGATTTGTCAGAAGGTTCGCAATGTGCTGTCTTTAATTTAAAAAAGGAACATCACCAACATGAAATGCATGATTCAGAAAAATCCAGTGACATTTTGCTATTGTCTGCAGCTGATAAAACTGGAGTAGTCAATGTTGCCTGATTTCATCCCTGCTGATTGATCAGGCCGTGAGGATAACCCACATTTTACTGCAGGATGAAATTTTTCATGGATAAATTTAGCTTTGTGTAGAAAGCAAGGACAAGGCCAAGGTTACATTTATATCCTCAGAGCACAGGAGATGCAGGGTGATTGTGACCTTCCTCCTTCTTTTTTTCTTCCCTTATGAGTGGTGTTTCTGCATAGGTAAAGGTAGGGAAGATAACGCCCTTTGCCCTTTTTGTAGTAGAAACATTGTTGATCTGTTCCAGAATAATACTCACACCAACCTGTCAAGGGCCAAGTGGTATTTTGAGCTCTGCTTATTTGGTATTTGAGCAAGGCGGGGGGGGGGGGGGGGGAGGGTTGTACCTTATTTTTTCCATCAAGCATGCTGGGATCGTACAACTGATTTTGAAAAATGCCATGATCTAACAAGTTCTGCTCCTTCTTCCACAGGCTTTTTTCAACAGCATCATCTCCATTTTCTGTAGTTAGTAATTTTTGGGGAAATTAGGTTTTTAGGTTCCAGATAGTCTTGCCTATAAATAAGTCTGAAAGATAAAAACCATAGCAAATACAGGGTGTTTTATGCAAGCAATCATAGACTTTTGGTAATCTGTTTTCTAAAAGTAACTGTTTAAACAGTTTTATCTTCTGACTTTTTCCACCCTGCCAATACACTTTGTTTTTATTTAGGACAACTGCAATTGTAAGTGACACTTACTACCATGGGGTTTGTGCTGCCAGGTCATACAGAGTGCATTTGGAGGCCACCATGGTGAGCACACCGTAGAAGAAAGAGAGAAATGTATGTGTTGTGTGTTATATCCAAAGGCTATCTCTCTCAGAAACACCAGACTTTCCTAAAGGGTAGAAGGCTTCTCATCTTATTTCTAATAGTAGATGGGATTAAGAGACTCTGAATGTTGTTGCTCCCATCCATAAGTAATGTTTCCAACATTGTAGCTGTTGGATGCCAATTGTTCAAAGAAGTGGAAAGAAGTGTCTAAACCACATTTTTCTATACTTCTTTGCAACTTCTTGACACCATCAATTTACTGTGAGTTCCAGTCAGCTGAATCAATTACAGATACAATCCCCAGAGACCTGGGAAAGACTTTCAGGAGGTTAGTAGATAAGGCTATAGGCTTCATTGTCTGGGGAGGAATCATCATGCTCTTGCTGCAGAACTCGACCAAAGACTGATATTTAGGGCAGTTTTAAAGCTTATTTCAAGATTGTTTTCACAAGAAAAGGTTACCCTGTCAGAGCACAGCAGGGGAGATTGACCATATTTCTGAAGTCGGTATAGTCAAGCCCAAGCTTTGTTCTGCCTCAGCTCTTAAATCAAATTCCTCGCAAAGGGGCAGAGAGACCCACTGCCAGCTTCACATGTAACAGGGAGGACAAAGACAAGATTCAGACTATCTAATGCTGTCGAAGCTGAAAGTAATGGGCTTACACAAGTGGAATTTGGGGGTAGGATTTGTCCAGCTAAATGTTGACAACTATATTTCTCTCTGCTGACTATAAAAGGAGCTCAGCATGACTAGCTCAGGCATAGATGTCTCAAGTTAAATGGGAGTAATCCTCCCTGCTTGCCAGAGCCTGATTTGTTTGCATACACAGAAAAGCCTTGCTCCCTTTGAGATACACCAGGTATCCAAGACATCTACACGAGACTTGCAGATGAGAGACAGAGGCCATGGAAGAGGGACCTCTTGTGAAGAGAGAGATGGAGATGTGGTGGAGTGCCCTCAAACACCTCAAATGGCAGTGAGTGGACACATCTCTATGGACATCTATGTAGGGTGGTCCAGAAGACTAACTTTTATAAGCCTAAGTCTCAGAACAGGATTCTCTTGTTAGCTTGAGAGTTTCCTAGGTGTCAGCCCTTGGGTGTGTAAAAAAAATGTAAATACATGTATAATTTGTGTGGGAAAATGCTCTCCTTCCCTCTTTGGAAATGATCACTTGTGAAAACAAGCTTGCAAATGTTGGCCCAGAAGGGTTTCAGGCCAAAGGAGTTTGACCCTTATATAACACATAAGAAAATGCTCAGCCATGGATACACGTGGCTGCTTTAAGCTTTCTACATCTAGCAGTCACTGGACAAAATACAGAAATAAACCCAAATGCAGAGAGAGCATAAATCAGCATCATAAAAAGTAGTAATGATTAATGTTGATAAATCAAGATGTACTGGGAGACTGAATAAAAGATCAAGAGCAAATGCATTTATTTACTTTTTATAGCATGTCACTATTTTATTTTCCTCTTGTTACCCCTCCATGTAGGATGTGCTACATAGAGCAGACTTAACCACCTGTTCAGTAGAGAAATTAAATGCTTTAGAAAAGCATTTTCCATTTCTTCCCTTTAGTGTCCACCAGTGGATGTTCTCTCTGGCCCCAGAAGCAGCTGGTGTAACTCAAATAGCTCATTAAAAGTGCCTTGTGATCCTTTCTGTTGTGTACATGGCACTTTAACCTGTTTGCTCTTGGACTTTCTCCTTTAACAACTTCCCTCAAAAACAAGTTGCTTTTTACTTGGGAGAGAGATTTGTGTGTTGCCAGAGAGGAAGATTCAAACTGGGCACATCATCATAAACACAACTCTTGCAAATCTCTCTGGTTTTAGGCAGTAAGAAAATGAGTTCCTAGCATTTGCTAGTACTTCTCCAGACAAGGGTGTTCATTAAACAATGTCAATGTTTTTCTTCTCTTAAAAGCCAAGCTATGGTATGAGGCAGCCTTGTGTTTAGCAGTTGCTCACTGACTAAAAATCCTATGGCAACCAATAAATGGAAGCCAAAAAATGTTGCAATATTATTTTAGAGGACTCGTCTGCTTATTTTTACAGTTAGCCTTGCATAACCTTCTACATTTTTGGACTCTGCCTTATGTAGAATATTTCTTAAAGTTTCCATTTATTTCAATTGTGCACTGCACATTAGGAAAACTCCTAAAAGAATTAGAAAAAATGAGTCACAAATACTTTCCCTTTATGATGTTTTCCTGCCCTTCTATAACCCATTTATGTACTGCCCTTACATAATATTTATTTGGTGTTACACTTTCGTTAAGCATCTAACACTAATTTCTTTAATACGCAAAGCAAAGATGAAAACAGTGTCATGATGTTAGCTTGAAATTTGTTTACTTCCTGGGATTTAAACATGTGGACACAACAAATGATATCTGGCTTCCAGCTGAAGACCAGAGCTGGCTTTCCAGCTTGAGCAATCACATACCTATCTCAAGACTGTGTAGGGTTTGAGATGGTCTTTTTTTTTTTCAGGGTGCTTGTGGAGATGCATCTTTATAAGCAATGAAAAGCAGTTTAATGGTAGGTTTAAAATGATGCGTGAAAAAATCCATTCAGTACCAGTGCAGCTAAGAGTTTGGTGTATGCTTATCTCTGTGTTACCCTGTCACAGCTAATCCTTACCAGACAAATATCAAAGATTACATCTGTAAGACTCAGCCTTGATACATATAATGCCCTAGAAATTACATATTTCACTCTCTCCTCCCACAAAAATAGCCTCAAAAATCCCTGCAGCCTGTACCTCTGTGGCCAGCAGTGTAGCAGTACATGAATTCCTTCAAGCTGGCTCTCTATAGGTTGACTGGTTCATGCCTGATGTTGCAACCCCATCACCCATGACGAATTGCACATGCAACTCTTGCAAAATCGTATTCTGAATAAATAAAGGCTTGGAACTTTATCCCTGCCTTTCTTCAGTGAACAGGATCTTAGGTAGGACAGAAATGAACAGGTTTGTGTGGCGGCATGTGAGCATGAGGCTCTGTGTACATTTATGCACCCGCATAAATGAACAGTCCCAAAAGAGAGAGGGGGTGGGCATGCACCACTCTGCTTCTGTGCACCCAGCTGGGTAAGAAGCTGAAACAGGAAATAACGACATGTTCCTCAGCTGCTTCAGAGCAACATAGCTTATTTGTCCCGCAAGAAGAGCTGGGAAAGGTTTGGTGTTTCTGTAGGCTGGAGATTTCCTACAAGCAGCGCTGGCAGCAGAAAAGGGAGGGAGCTGATGGGAGGTGACAGCATTCTGGCCTTCACCTTTTTGGGAAATCCTCGTCCATGCAAATACACAAGTTTTGTAATTTAAAACTTGTGTTACCTTGAGCATATATAGAAAAATAACAGGGAAAGCAACTGGTTCAGTTCTTAGATTCTTTAAATACCCTCAGGTGGGTTTTGGCACACAGAGCTTTAGGTTTCTGCAGGGAGGATGTCTCAGTTCCTCATGGTTCATGGAGACCCAATCTGCCCAGCCTGTAGAGCACAGAGAGTGATTTATGTCACCCCAAAGCAGACACTGATATTTGATCAGGTTAGTGGTGCCCTACACCCATTGCCTGAGAACTATTTTGTTTTTAAAACAGTGACCAAAACATGTAGCTCAAATATAGAAGGCAAAGTTGTAGTCACCAGAAATCAAGAGAGTTGTATCCTACTTTTAGCCTGACATAAAGGCTAAGAAAATAAATGTAATAATTTACTATCCTATTGGTTTCCATGGGTCCTGAACAAGGACATTAAACATAAGAAATAAAAGAATCACATGTACAAACAGATATTTTATGCATTCAAAAGTATGCATTTAAAGATAATGAAGTAGAATATATCTATTCATATACTAATCGTATTAAAATATAAACTTAGGTTGCAAGTTCTTTGGGACGAGGACAGGAGGTTTTTTCCTTTATATTTGTATACAGCAGCATAATAAATGGATATGGATATGCCTAGGACTGGGGGTCCTTCTGACTACCGAATTAATATATTAGAATGGTTGAATAGTTTTAGGATCAAGTACAATATGTCCTATCTTATGAGATCAGTAGCCTCCTGCTATTCTTCAGACAAGTCCTCTGCTCTTTTCTAATTTAATTCTTTGTGAATTTTTTTGTACAAATTTTATCTATGAACTTTAGCTGCAACTGACCTAATATTGCACAACCCATTTCTCACAGAACCTAAGAAGGTTTTAACCCAGCTTTTGAAAGGAAAGCAAAATATAATAATCTTCTTCAGCAACTGGACTCAGAAAACAATCCATTAAGGGTAAATGAAAAAAAAATTTTTTCTTCCATTGTCTTTCTCTGATAAAAGGTCACATAAAAATCTTGTAAACTGACGTATTGTTTATTGTCATTTTAGATGCTGCCTGTATATCTTGGAAGATCAGTTCAAGAAAAAACATACAGTTCAAGAAAAACATATATTTTCTGGAGGCTTTCTTTAAAGCAATAATATTTTTAGTTACATCAAGCACTGCATTACAGTACACACTGTATAACTGCATAACTTCAGAGTAAGCAATCATATCAGATTTATGAGATAAAAAAGAGATAGAAGTTTTTTTTTAAGCCTAAATTTACAGGTTTGATAAGCATGATTTATCGGTTTATAAAACCAAACTGAGTGAGCCAGTGTCAACAGTGATCCTTTCTGATCTGCACTGATGTTTTGTACAATCCTGTTTGGCTCATTGCTGTTGTTAATTTTGCAAATTTATTTATTTATTTATTCTCAGTCCTGACAAGTAGCGGAAATATTGCCAGGAACAAGGCTTTTGTGCTGATAGTCATAGCCTCAAACTTCTGTTAGGAAGGTGCCTGTGCCACTCTAGTGAGCTGTCCGCATTGATCTGTCTCCAACGTTTGGACCCGATTTCAAGTACTCCAGAGCAAGAATTCTCTCTCCAAGGGTACTCAGGCTGCAATCAGTCTGCAAAACCTCTGTTTGGGGTTCCAAAGCATCTTACCTGAAGCCAACACTGGCAGACCCGGGTGTGCACCATTATGTGAAGGGCTGTGACGTTCAGGAGAGTCCTAGGAGGAGGTGCTGCAGCTTGGTTTTGCTACACATCACCAACCCAGCCTTTAGATGGTTTCACAAGAAAAGAAGTGTGGCAAGGGCAAACTCAGTACCTTCATGAGGTGTAGGTATGGTGTTCTCTTGCTTATAACCCAGTATGGTGTTTCTTGCAATAGGAAATGCTGTTGTAAAGGAATATTGTTGCACATTATGTGTACGTAGTGCTTGCTGGAGGTTATTGCGACACACATGTACTGATCTATTAATTATGGTAGGTTAATTATAACAAATCTCCCTTCCTTACTTGGAATGAACAGCCTTCATGAAAGAAAGGTTGTGGAACAGGGGAAGAGAAAGATTAATTAATTTTTTTAAAAAGAGAAAAATTAGACAAAGAGAGAAGAATGCAGAGCACCCTCTCATCCCTTCTCACAGTTCGATACATTCTATGGATCCTTTTTTGATTGCTACTCTGTCACTTGTCCCACCTCCCATTGCAATGCAAAATTCCCAGTCAACACATTCAAGTATTTCATACATTCACACATGACATCTTTCCAGCTTGTACTGTAGTGCTTTCTCCCCTCATATTTTAACAAAAGTTTTGTAGCTTTAGGGGTTTTTTTAAGACCTCATCTTCTGGACTGTTTTCTTCTACCACTGATTTAAACTCTGTATTTGTGTCTCCTATGACTGTACAGTGAAACTAAAATGACAGAAATGCAATAAAGTATTTTCAGATGTGTTTTTTTTTTTTTTTAAATTCAGAGTTTTTAAACAACCTGTGTGTGTTTTGGAGGCCTGACTTGTTTGTTATTTTTGGTGCTGAAGTTGAACTGAACTACAAAAGCCAAGAAATGTTGTAAGTACAGCTCTAACTACTGTGTTGTAATCTTATTTCATTCAGCTGCTGAGGGCTTATATGGCCATTGAAAGGAATGCAGTCCTGGCTGAGTACTTTTCCAGTGAAAAAATGCTAATTTGTTCCATGCCATCACCATTTTTTTCTGTACCTATATTCAAAGTCAGCTTTCACTGAGCACCCCAGGTAAGATACAGAAGGAGAGAGGAGGAAACTGAAGTTCTATGTAATTTCTAGGCTTCTCAGAAATTATATTCTTTAAGAGCAGTGAATTTTAAAAGTTTTGGGGTTTAGTGGTTTTTATAGTATACATCATGGTTTTGCAGCTCAGTACTCCTCTGCAAAATACCTCAAATGTCAGAAATAAAAGATAATAAAAATAATGCACATTATCAGAGCAACTTGAAAAGCACTTAGCTGCTCATTTCACACCAGGAACCTTCAGGAGTATTGCTGTTTTGATCCCATTTCTGGCCTATCACATGTTGGAGGTAGCTTACAAGTTCCAGACCTGTGTTTAGAAATAACTGTCTGAAGCTGAGTTTCAATATACAAAAAGTATTTTGTATCATTATTTATTTTTATTAATTAGGTATTTAAAAATATATTACATCTATTTAAATATTGCCTATAAGTAACACCATATGACATATTATATATTAAAATTATTATATAGTATAATAAAATATATTTCTATATTAATGTTATGTGAAAATATGTATTTGCATCTATGTATTTATATATGACAAACCAAAGGCCATTCTGTTTCTCTTCTGTTCAGCTAGGTAAGGAATGAGTTCTCATGCTAGATTACAAAGAGCTATTTTATCAGGCTGCTCTGACATTTCTTTCAAATAAACAGGGCCAAGCAGAACCACTAGTGACAAATGAGCAGGTTGCAGATGCCTCATTGCACAGATTTTGCTTTCATTCTTAGGAGCTTCTAGGGCAGAATGGCTCAGGTGGTTGATGGTACCAATGCCTGCAGGAAATAGGAAAAAAATTTAGGTGGAAGGAATGCAGCAAACTGATTGAAAGAACTCAAATCTCCATAGTCATTCAGTGTCTTCCTGATCTGAATCTATTAATTTAGCCCTTCCCTTCCCTTCCCTTCCCTTCCCTTCCCTTCCCTTCCCTTCCCTCCTTATTTACTCCCTTTGGACCCACCCCATCCTGTGAATGGTGCTTAGGCTCCTGAATCATGAATTGAGGAGTGCAGTGATCTGATGGAATAAATTATTGTTAGAGAAAAAACTCTATTGTACAGTTTCTCTCCTTCAAAATCCACAGTCTGAAAGGGAAATATCCCCTCTTCCATTCCCCACGAGTTTGGAGAGTCATACAGAAACTGTGAAGAGGGGGCAATTTTTTATTTTCTAATTGTTTCAAGATAGTTAAGGCTTTAAGCTGTAGCACAACCACTATCCTCAACTCTTATTACATTCAATTACACTTGAATGCACTGTTGCAGAATCTCATTTAGATTTTGTAAGATTTGGCCTTTTGAAATCAGCATAAATTATAATGTTCCAGTCAATAGTTTGTCCAACAGACAGCAAGTCACTTGATTTTGCTTTAGCATGTCTCAATCTGCTAAACAATAGGGCTTTTCTTTGCTGAAGTGGGACTGGTGTGCATGCAGTAAGAATAAGCTCATTCTAACAGCTTTTCTTTGCTTTTCTGTTTTAGAGAGAGAGAGTTTGTAAATAAACTGTATTAAATGATGTTTGGTAGCAACTTGTGAACCATACAGATAAAAGAAGAATTGACCCAAACTACTCAACCTCAATCTAATGAGATCAAAAACATCAGGTAATTTTAGTGTATTTGTATGGGGTGGTTTTTTGTAGCTTATTTTTTCACAGCTATTTAATTGTTTGTTTTGGGATTTTTTTCCCTCAAGAACATCTGAAAACAGGACTGTGAAATGCTGTAGGACAAGGAATTCTTACACCATTTTTCTGGTTAGGAATGAATCATAAAGCCCACAAGAAAGATTCTTTATATCTTTTCTGGACAATATAATTATGTGCTAACTTCTCTGTGTGGTTAACTGAAGAGGATGTTGCTAATTACTAATCACCATCAGGAAAGGGATTAAATATGAAACCATACATATCCAAGATACTTCCCAGGTGTAAATCATTCCTCAATGTTTTTGCTGACTTTATCCTTTTGTGCATTGATTTTCTCTGTCTTGTTTCTCTTCACTATATTGCAGACCAGACGCTGTAAGGAGCTAAAGGAGAAATTGTCTTTGGCACAAAGCTCCTTCTTAAACCAATACCAAGATATCTCAGCTATTCCAGATTAAAATAAGGCTGATTCCTCTGGTTTTAGGACTATTGCTCATGGCTTGCCATTTTGGGGTTCACATACAGTACTGTTGCAATCAGAAAAATTAATTTGCTAACATAAGTAAGAGGTATATGTTCTGATTCTTACTCCTTGTCAATTCAAATCAGTTAGTTATTTTCTGAGAACTGTTTTGGTTGTATATCACAAGCAAATTATTCAAACATTTATAAATATTGAGAAAAACTAAGCCTAGGTTCTACATGGATTTTTAAAAAGCTCTGTGGCAGAAATTTTGGACCACCTAAAGAGAATCAAAGCCCAGGATTTGACCTTACTGGGACCAGATTTTCATTTTAGATGTTTTATAGGGTCACTGAATTATTTTTCTTTCTAATTTCTAAATGAAAATCTAAAGATTTTAAAAAACTTTAAAAAATGTTTACACAGTGATGAACATCAGTAATGTACACAGTAATGTACACAGTAAGTTCAAAAGTAATGACCATCTACTCTCTCAGGATTTGGCTCCTTATTGGACAAGATGATAGGAATTAACCTTTTAGATACTTTTCCAGGGGAAAAAAAAAAAAGAGGCTGATTTCTTTTTTGTTTCCTTGATGTCTTTCTGCCTGGATGCTGTATCTTGGAATCCTGCAGTATGCATGTAGATGCGGAGGGGTGTTTCGGTCCTCAGGACACCGTTCTCTTTCGTGGGTATTGGGATATTTCATATTCAGCTTTGGTTTTGCTTTAATTTGGAGTCATCCCACACTGTTAATTATGCCCATTTGGCAAAAGCTGAATCTCTGTGAACCAGAACCTCAGGTCTGGAGTTTCTATGGTCTGTAACAGTGGGGTTTATTGCTTTCCCCTTTTTTGTTGTATTTTTGGGGTTTTTTTGGGGTTTTTGTTTTGTTTTGTTGGGTTTTTTTTTTGGTATTGCTTTGTTGTTACTGTTGTTTGTTTGCTTGCTTTTGTTTGTTGGGTTTTTGTTGTCATTATTGTTTTGCTGGTTTAGTTTTCTTTCTTTTTAGAGAAGAAGAATTGATAAAAGAATAGCCCTGTTTTTAACTCTCATTTCTGAAGGGAAATTGAATAACAGCCATGGCTCTATGTTATGGTCTTCCTTTCTGCTTAGCTTTAATTTTAGTCATCTTTTGCTGGTTCCTGTTATACTGAGTTCCTGAACTCTCAATACAATAAATGTTATTGTTCATGGGGAGAATGAGTTGCATAAATGTCAAGTCATCAACAATCGACTGGCCAGTTGCCTGGAGCCTTTTTTGTTTTCTTCACGGGACAAAACTACCAGTACTTACTCACACAAACGGGTCTTACACACCTAAGTGGATCTATTGACAGTAGTGGTGAATTGAAGGTGGGAAAAAACTAAGGTTGTGCAATGTGATTTAAATCTAGGACTGAAGTTCTAGTTGTCACAAATCTTTAGCTGATGGCATACATTTACTTGCTTTTGGCAACATATACACTCCTATACAATTTTTATTTTTTAAAAAGGCAGATAGAAGAAATCAAATTCAGAAGTAGCAAATTGTTTTGCAAGTAATTTCAAAAGCAAGGGATGATGTGTTTTGGGCAAAGATAGAGGCTCTTGATATGTTTGGCAAAATAAGAAGTTGGATCTGTCTCATGCTATTAGCATCTCATTGAGTATTGATTTCTCTGGAAGAATGTACTAGTACAGAGAGATTGTTGTCTTACTTGATATACCAAACTCTTAAGTTCAAGACTGTGGAAAACAGACATGAAAAATTTGACAATGTCACTATCTAAAGAGGAGGAAGGAAGTTGAAAAGTAAAAACTAGTTATTAGAGAGTAATATAATGAAAGGGAACATTATACTTCTTGCAGTAACAGGAACAGGGATTAATATTAGTTTGTTCAATAATAAAATATTAAACCCATAGAAACCTACAATACGTTTCATGCAAACATTCAGAGTCTCAAAATCAAGCTAAAAAGGGAGAAACCCACTTTGAACTTGCTTAAAGTGGAAGTTTCAGGCAATAATGATTTATTATAATTCAACAAGATCATATCAGGGGAACCATCAGCTTGGAATAACTGGTATTGGATGAAATCTCCTGTGCAGACTTCTGAATTTACTATCATGAAGGTCTTCTGCCACTCCCACAGCTGTGGGATACTTCCCCACCTATCTTGGTTTGAAAGACAGATGTCTGCTAAGGAAGGCAGGAGCCTCCTTTGGAATGGAAAAATGTAAACTCTCTCTCTCCCTCCGAATTATTATAATTTTGAAATTGAAGGGACTCTTAGGCAAAGATATGAGGATCGGAATAACCATTCTTTACTAGTATGTATAAATAAAATAAAACAAAAACCAACAATCCACAACTTGACAGGAAAATTAGAATAAGATGCAGTATTACAAAAAAAAACCTGACAGAGTTAGAATACAAGCTGACACCCTGTCAGTCGGGGTGTTGGTAGCAGTCCAATTTAAATGGTGGCTGCAGTCCTCCTGGAGTGACAGATGGTTCTGTTGAAGCAGAGATCCTGTAGAAGGGTGGTTTTCCTCTGATGGTCCAGTGGTGATGTAGAAGGGTCTGGTCTTCCTCTGGGAATCCAGTGGAAGAAGGCTGCTCCTCTAGGAATCTAGTAGAAGGCTGGCTGTGGTGCTCCAGATCTCAGATTATATACATGCAGGAATGTTTCACTCCTCCCCCTGGATGGAGCATCTCACAATGGGATGATGTCATTTTATCAGCTATATGGTGAGACTCAAATGGCCCATTAACAGAAGATATCTCTCCCGGAGGAAGAGATAAAGAAAACTATTCCACTCGGTTTCAACAGATGGCAATAGAATATGCAGCCCCAGCTACATTTTGTATTTTGCATTTGTGGCATAAGACACAGGATGTGTTTCCTTTCTCCTCACCTAATATGAGTTCCTCTTGGCTGCAGGGTCCCTTTCTGGGGCCACCAAGCAACATCTGTGCTTCTCACCTAAGGTGGGATTCATTTTCTTGAACACGTGTCTGCTACTGCTTGAGACACCTTGGGCTGGCCTGCCCAGCCTTCAGCTGCTGGTTGAGAGAATGCAGGTGTTCTCTAGGGTCACTGTAAGTTCTGCCACACCAGCATGTCTTGTGCATCTCAGGTATTATTAAGATACTCGCTTAGGTCTCTGACAGTGTTTTACATGTGAGCTTGGTATCTGGGCTACCAGTAAAGTTCAAAGCTCATCTTATTCTAGTCACCTCCATGTGGCCCCTGACATGTCTCACAAACCCTGCTCACAGCTTCAGCTTTACTTCTCAGCAGTTTATAGCCCCTCACTTCAGCCCCCAGCCTTGCCCCAGGCTACCTCCTGCTCCTTAGCTCAGCAGCAAGCACCCACCTACCAGTCCCCAGTACCCTGCAGAGTCTAGCTGTTCCAGCCCAGAGCAACTAGAGTGCTGCTGTTGCCTAACAGCTTGGCAAGTGTCAGTGACAGTCCTCTAGCTCATTGGGGAAGGATGAGAATCCTCTGCTGAAAGGAAGCTGATTGTTCTTTCTGTTAGAGTCCACCAAAATCCATACAGAGGACATCATAGCAGATTGACAAGAAAATAAATCATGCAGGAATTCTGAAGCACCATGAGATTTGTTTTTCTTCTCTAATACCTGTTCAATAATTCTGCCTTTCTGTTGTAAATTGAGAATCTCTCATTTGCATTTTTTGAGTCAATTTTACTGGTGACAACGTGAAGGGTCTGTTCAGTGACTGGAACTATGTGAACTTTGAACAGAGGATTTGATTCCCAAAAGTTAATTTTACATTTCCTCTTCTTGTCTGGTTGTGTTGCTTTGGTTACAAAAAAAATTATATTTATTCTTTTTTCTTCTAGGAGCTGGAGCTTGTAGCTACTTCTCAGAGAGGGGATTCTTTTCTCCTTTGCATCCTCTTTCAAGGTGAATTTTAATAATATCTCATGTGCTACAAACAATCTTAGTAATTTTAGTATTTTGTAAATTGTCCTTTTTTAACATTAAAACCCCCCCACAACAACCTATCAGGGAATCCATATTCAGCTTTTTTTCCACAGTGGAAACTGTGAATTATTTATAACAGTAGTTTGATTATATTAAAAAGCACAATCCCAAGTCTGCAGTACATTACTGGCTCCATTCCTTGCCTAAAACAGGCGTGTTTATATTTTTCCTCAGTAAATATGTGATAATTAAATGCAAATAGACCATATTTTTCAAATGAATTCCCAACCCTGGAAACTTGGATGATGATAATCTTGCCTAATAAATGCACAACTGCAAGTGAAATCAAAGTTTACTGAAGCAGAACATTCTTAGCAGTCAGTAGCAGCCATCATTTAGTGAAAAAAAAAAACCCATACAGGATTAATATAGACACATCATTGAAAAATAGATAGCCCAAAGGTATTTTATAATTATGGAATATACCTAACTATTAATTGAAAACACTGTGCACTCTTTATGGGATGTTCTCAGCTAATCCATTCCTTTAAATTATTAGGCTATATTGAAGTCATGCCTAAGGCTGTCATCAGCTCTCTTGCATGTTCCCCATTGTATGTTTTATCCCGTTTCTAGGTCAGCTTTTCAGCCTTTTCCTTTCCCCTTGTGAAAGAAAGCAATTTCTCTCCCATACATTTCATTTATGAAGAGACATATGCACGTTTCCTGGCTGGCAACACCTGGTCTTCTCTCTCTCCCTTACAGCCTGAGGTCCTGAGTCTCCCTTGGAGCTAACGGAAGGACTTTCACATTGCTCTGACAGTTCCCTCATCCCACGAGCAGCTCTGTTTCCCCCTTTTTTTGATGAACCATGTCTCTCTGATGTTTTTCCAAATCTGGGCTAAAGACAGAGGAATGTAGAACCGCAGAGAAGAGATGATCAAAGAAAGGACTGTTGCCTGTCCAGCCTACAATGAGAAACTGACACACTGTCTGCAGCCATCCTTGTTCTCTCCTCCTTTTCTCATTCTTCCCAGAATGCTCCACTTTTTCACAGCTGTTTTTTAACATCTGGAAATATACCATCGTATGCCCTTAAGAGTCTCTAAGTATGGGATTTTGTCTCAGTGGCAGGATGCTGGCAAGAAGCCAAGCATTGTCTTTGTACTACCTGCTTGGTTGTTCTCCTTGTTCCAAATGAGTCAGCTTTCCTTTCTGGGATCCCTGTAGCTGCACCCCCAAGACAACATTCATAAGGTATTTGGAGAGATTCTGATGAATATATCCCCTTCTTACCTTATGACTTCCTCACATGAAAACTATTTTTCCCCTTTAACTAATTCTCCTTAGCAGTTAAAGACAAAGATTGCATTTTGTTCATTCTTTATGACTTTCTGAATGGGGAAGAATATTATACAGCCCATAAGAAACATGAATTTAAAGTCTGATGGCTATTCCTTCTGTAGCTCTCACTTTCATGAAGTACTGTTTTCTTGCGTGAACCTGGAGCAAGAGAGCAGTTGCAGGGAAGGGAAAGGCAGGTTCCTGGAAAAAGGAGTAGCTGACAGGATGTTGCTTTTGTTGGAAAAGATCCGTCCTGTTGACAACAGGGAGGACCCAGTGAGGCTGTTAGCTACCAACCAAGCAGCATGCTGCCAATCAGAGTGCAGAGGCCAAACTTTCCTTCTTCCTGCCAAGAAAAGGCATTTAAATAAGGACTGAAGTATGATTTCAATTTCACTCCAGTTTAATGCAGACAGCAGAAAAACACAGTGACTCATTCAATACATTCTTGCCTGTTCAATAAATAAAATTTCCTCTCAGGAGCCCGCAATTTTGCATTGGTAGAGAGGCATGGTGAACGCTTGGTCCTAGGACATACACACCACAGCAGCTGAGATTTCATGCTTCGAAAGGCCAAGAAATGAACATGTTGGAAAGTTCTCAAGAAAGGCCACAACTTACCTTAATTTTCTGTTTCCTTCACAGATATAGAAATAACTGCTTTAAAAAAATATGAAAGGACAGTACCTGATCCTATCCTCACAGCTTTAAATCTTAAAACAATCAATCTGCCTCAAAGCAGCCACTTCTTTACCCTTGTGTCCTGTAGCTCTCTCTGTACTATATGGTGAAGGGAGTGAGCCAAAGGGGATGGCTCAAGGATGTATTGCCACAGACAAGGCTGTAAAGTTACTGTGTAAGCTACAAATCTACTCCATAGCATTGCTACACTAAACAGTGATGGGTAGGGTAGACTTATTTTTCTCTTTCTAAGTCCTGTCTTGCTTGTGATCCTAATGCCTGAGCAGTTTCTCAGTCACATAGCCAAGGCCAGATGACCCCCAAAGATTGGCAAATGTATTGGCCAGTGGCATTGTTTTTTCTTGATCTGAAGGTGACCAGGAGATATGAATAACAGCTTGATTTTGGATTTTAGATGCAAGCCTGAGGTTTTCACTTTATGTAATGCTTTCTGAAATGTCCTGAAAAGAACTGAAGAGTTAGGCTGAAGTCCAGGAAAGGAAATGAATGGTAGAAATGATACATAATCTCCCCTGACATCCTGTTAACATAGCCTCATGCCTAGCCCAAGAACTCTGCCTTGCAGAGCTGGCAGGGTGCACAAGACCCTGCCTACAAACGTGTTTTTGCAGCCCTGTCCTGGTTTGCTGTGTACCACAGCCTTTAGCGCATGCCAAGATCTGTGTGTTTGCTGCTGTAACACTGGGCTGAGAAAGCCACATTTCATGTGCCATATCCCACCCCTCGGTGCTCCCCCTGCACTGGAGTGGGGTGGCCCAGACTAGCACTGTTCAGGTCATACAGGGTCATGTCTCTTCTCAGGCATAGAGAGACTGGCTCAAAGTCTGCTAAATGCAAAAGAAAGATTTTAACTGACTTCAGGAAGTTGTGTTCAAGTCCTTTGGGAAGAGCTGGGATTAAGGACAGGAAGTACAATGTAACGTGAGGTGGGTTTTTCCCAAATAATTATTTATTTATGAATGTATTTATTGACTTCTTTGATGTTTTAATCACTGTGGAAGCACAGCAACCTGATGGATATCTATTAACATACATTTAAATACAAAAGGGGGAGTTTACTCTTCAGCAGTTTGAGCACCTGCAATTCACATTAGCTTCAGCTGGAATTCTGTGTGTTCAGCAAATTAAACATTCAGTAAACAATGTTATGACAGCGTTGACTTTAAGATTAAATCATAAATGCATGAAAACAGGACAAAGCCTATAGCTATTTGTAGCTATATTCAAGCTGTTATGCCTCTTGGTCCTGGAATAGAAGGCTGGAAAAGATCTCAGTCGCTGTGGATTAGCTCAGCTCCGTAATTATAGCACCTGGGATGAGAGCTGCTGCTTTGCTTATATTAGATAACCAACCCAAAATTGTCATATAAAAGGAGGATTATTTTTTTATTACAATACTAAAACCAAATCCATCTGAATTAGTCTGATTTTCTAAGTCCTGCAGGCCACCACCTTTCTTGTTTAAATGATGAGACTACTAATTCTCCATTTCTGGTGGGAAGAATTGAGAGGGTGTAATTTTAGGCAACCTTATTTGCAAATCTGCAATTCGCCCTTCCCCACAGAATCCCATTTGCGCTGTTTGCCGTCTAATATCCATGCATTTCCAGAAAAATCGTGGTGCAAAAAATGAGTATTTTAATAAACATACTGAACCCAAACATTTGTGCATAGTGAGTAACTTGACCTACTAAATTTGATCCATTAAGAGAGACTTAAAGGATCACTCAGGCCCTGTTTTCAGGTCAGTCACAAAGTGTATTAACCTGTTTTGAAATGTCTGTAACCTGTGGGAAATGCCCACTGAATCTGCTAACAAAGGGAAACTGGAGAGCTTAAATGCAGCCAGAAAAGAAACAAAACCAATTTTCTATCTGCTTTGGTAAGATATTACAGACTCAAGAGATTATACACACCAGGAATGGGATTTTGAGTCCTGCTCTTGGAAATTACCCCAACAGGAAAAGGCTACATCCTTCCTTGGATTTAAATAATATTGTGAGAAAATCCCGTCATTGTGCTTGCCTTCCCCACCTCATGCAGAGTATCAGGGAGTCATCAGAAATTCTTCAGTGTATGACACAGTCTCTGACCTTTTGGAGGATCATGGAAGTGTATAATAAGAGGAGTGAGCAGCCTGGAGCTCCCTTTCTTGGTTTCCTACATAGATATACCAGCATTTTTCTCTATTCTAATGTCACTTCACACAGCAGTGGACTTTGAGAAAAAAGAGGAGCTGCAGATGCTCAAAAATGACCCATTATCTACTTCAGAGGAGTAAGAAAGCTAGAGGTGGAGAGTATATGAAGCCCCTGTGTGAAAAAAAAAAAAAATGGACACAGTAAAGAGGAATAGGGTTCCAAACTGCTACCCTGTAAGTTTGCAGAAATTAAGAACATATCTGTTACTTAGAAATGGGGACCAGAGCAGGTAAAACATTCACTAGGTTGTCACAAAATGTCCTGTCTAAAGTGGTCAGGTTCAGGTGAATCCCTTCCCTCTCAACTGGGACCAAGGATTCATCATGCCTCTCACTGAACAAAGGGCAGCCCCTCCTATCTTTGGAGCAATCAGATTATTTATCCAGTGCCAGGAGCATCTGTTATCACATCTCGTTCAAAGGGATTTTTTCTGATTCATGAAAACTGAGGAAGTGCTCAGATGAAACGCCACTCTTTATTATGAGAGCCTCCCTTAGATCCCTGTACTTCACGGCCCGTGTTATGAGCCTGTTTCTCTTTTGCAATCTCATTTCTAATTTTTCTTTCAGTAAACAACAGCTGACCCTTATAAGTATGTGGAACTGGCTGGCCCCAGGCTCTCTCATCTGTAAAAGAGTGAGCTGTGCTGTTGCATGTTCTTTAGCATGGATGGAGGGCAGGGGGAGAAGGTTGGGTTTTTTTGGTAGGGTGAGGGGTGTGGGTGTACAGTTAGTTTGGGATGGAGGGGACCATCATCTGACTCAGGCAGATCTTGGGGTTCTGCAGCTGGTAGTTCTGCTGTTGTTTCCCACAAGTGAAGCAGTCTTGGTGGGATTATGGAGGAGCTAGGAGAGACAGAGAGGTTGTAGTTTTATGACAGAAAACAGGAGAGAGGAAATCTCTAGAGTGATATCTGCTTGTGGTTTTGCCTTTACTGCATGAGAGAGTATTCCTGAGACCCAAGGCTCTTTAGCCTGGTTTTCTGCTCTAGACAACTTGGTGTGATTATTTACTTGGGACAGGGAAAAAGAGATGTGGCAGAGTCTGATTGATCTTCCTTCAAAAAGAGGGAGACAATGACCACACATACTGCTGGATAAATAAGGTCCCAGCATGCCATTAGATATCTAACTGGCTCTGGAACTACAAAGATATGTTTATTGTTTGCAAGTTTTGCTATTTGCACAGTGCTGGCCCAAGGCCTTTGTGGCCAGGTTCAAATCCTTTTTTATTTCTCCCACTGAGTAGTGGTTTATTTTGCTATAAATCATTTCCACACCTCATGTGAGAGGGATGCCATTGTTTGCTTCTTTTCCATTTGAGATTTGGATGGTGATCATAAGGTATTGTACAAATCCTACAGAGTAGATCCTATCACACAAATTGGGGACATTCTGTCAGCACCTTGGCAAATCCTCACTGACTTCCATGTGCTCATGAGCTTTCAAGGAAATTTCCTGACATGTTGGTCAATACTGTTGGGCCTCTCTCTTGATAGAGGTCTCAGCCAAAAGTAATTTTCTTCAGCATGGTGTTTAAATATGTAGCAATTCTACCTTTGATGCTAAAAATTCAAATGTCATCAGTTTCATGCATGGTAAATGAGAAGATATAAATAAGTTACAAAATGAACATAGTC
Source organism: Phainopepla nitens (assembly GCA_013400175.1). Taxonomy (NCBI): domain Eukaryota; kingdom Metazoa; phylum Chordata; class Aves; order Passeriformes; family Bombycillidae; genus Phainopepla; species Phainopepla nitens. The sequence continues at coordinate 43,816 of VXBQ01016367.1, forward strand.
TATATATACATATCTGTTTCTAATATGTAGCTCTAATGTTGTCATTGTTTTTTAAATACACTCCTAATTGAACCTTTTTCTTTATTTTATAGTCAAGAACTAAACCCCTTTTTCCCTGCTTTTAGCTTCTGATTGTTTTCTATTCACTGAACTCTCCTATATTGTTTGGTGATGAGGACTAGGGAGAAATTAACAAGTTATCAAAAAAATCAAATATGTAAAGATGTGGGTGATGCCAAGTCTTTTAAGTCTGTATGGAAAAAACATGTGTGGATATGGAGACCAATTGTATCTTTAGTGTGACAGGATATGGGAATACATTTTTAAATACATGTTTTATCTGTCAGCTAGAATAATAAAGGAATTTACACCAGAATGGACAGAGTCTGCTCTTGGAGGGATAGAGCTGTAGCTACACAAACATGCATGTGACAGAGGTTAGGCATTTTGACCTTGACTTTTAGCAGCTACTAGATCAGTCTGAGAAGATTCCTTCAATTTAGAGGCCAGCAAGTGTCCTACCAGTGGCCAAGGACTGCCTCTGTCTGAATTAAAATGTAGGTCTCTAACACTTCTGAAGAACTTTGCTCTGATTACTGACAACTGAAATTGCTATAACATAAAAACATGTTACCTAGGAGTGATGCTGAATCAATGTGACTCAAGAGAATAAACTGGACCACTTCACAGATAGTTCAGCCATGATATTTTATCTCAACTTGAAATCATGATCAGAAACACAGCTAATTTTTTTTGTATAATCTAAATGGAGATCACTAATGTGCTCTTCTATAAATCAGAAATCATCTCTAATTTATGTGAAGTAAAGATTATTGTCTTCTGAAGAAAGTATTTTGAGGAGCTATTCAAAACAAATTGAAAGTGCTCAAGAAACTTGGAAACAGACCACTCATAGCAGGAGATTGATGTGAAAAAAATCTGCAAAGCAACAACTGAGATAGAGACAAGAGGAAATGCTTTTTCAGCCAACCTGTAATTAGCTTGTGGAAGTCACAGCTACAGAGAGTCAAGGGTAAGAATATAATTAGATTCCAAAAGGGACTGGAAATATATATTGATGTAATTAATTATAGCTCTGAATATATTTCCTAAAGTGTTTTGGGTTTTTTTTAGCAATATTAAACCTCACTCTTCTCCCTGGAGGGACTGTGTTTTTGCAGAAGGCCAAAGAACACATGGGCAGGAAACAGCTCTTAGGTAGTCTGCAGTGCACAAATGACACTCCTGAGGGAGAAACAAAGGTGCTGTTATGGCATGAGCAGAAGGGCCAGTAAGGTGCTGGGTGGTCTGTGTGTGTGAGACTGACACAATAATGACTTAGACTAATACTCAAACATACAGTCATGGATGCCAGATGGTCACCAGCTGGGAGACAAGTCTCATTTTTGAAATTGTGCATCCCTTGTAAAATATCTCTGTCACTATCAGCCTCTGTAAACTTTAACAGTCTGCTCAGTTGGCTGAATTTAACAGTACACTAAGTATGGCAATTATAGATACTGAGGTAAATATAAGTTACAACTGGAAAGTTTTTCAAAGGCAACTATTATCATTAGTTTACATAAATTAAGAGGCTACTGTCATGTGCAAAGACCACATGGAGCTTTCCAATATTGCACATTCATTTTTCAGTGATATGATGCAATGCTAGGCAGTGCCCTGGAGATGACAATGTTTTTGCTGGGGGCTTATTTTGCCCTTTCTTATCACAAAGGATAGGAGCTAATATTTTCCTCAGGATTTAAACACATAGCTTTGCAGCTAACACATTAGGAAAAACAAAATAATCAGAAATGGGGTGGTGCAATCCCAAAAGTAAAATAAAACTTACACTGGAATACTAATAAACTATGTGATAAAAAATACTGAAGGTTAGAAGTTCTTTTGCAAGAGAGGAATAACAACTTTCTGCAACTTCTGTTCTTGGCAGAAGAGACTTGTGATTGCATTTGCCGTGAGAGGTCAGGAACAGTCAGGTGATACCATCTGACCAGGTTACTTGATGCTCATAACCTAACAGGCTCAGTTCCCTTGCGATCTGCTCTGCTTGGTTCCAAAGGTAGTTTTGACCCAGGGGACCATATGCAGAGTTATAAAAAGTAGTTATGAAAAGGAGATTGTGTAACTGAGGTAATAGACACAGGCACATATGACCCCTTGATGTGCTCACTGAAATTTAGGGCTCTCCAGGGGCATTTGCATAGTTATTTTGGGTGGGATTTTTTTCTCGGCCAAGGTAACAATTGTTTTTTTTTTTGTTTTTTTTTTTTTTTTT
>VXBQ01016367.1:46181-81468 GCA_013400175.1 Phainopepla nitens
TTTTTTTTTTTTGTTTTTGTTTTTGTGGTTGGAATGCATTGAAAATATATTTATAGGTGATCTCTGACTGTTTCTGTTTCTTTCTTTGGGTTTTCCATGTATGAAGAAGCAATTCAAACTAAAAGAAAAAAAGAAACAAAATAGAAATCTTTTGCACTGGCTTGATATGGTCATGTCTGGATTAAACTGTGAATGAAACAAATATGACTGTAGTTGTTTGTCCAACCTGCAGAACAGTCCAATTTCATAAAAAAGACTTCTAGAAGCACAGAAAAAGTATTGTAGTGCACTACAGAAATACATTGATAAAACTGTGTTGGGAACCTAGTGTCTGCTTTCAGCAGCAATATAACCTTGAACCTTAATAGGTAGAGAAAGCTGGAAAGCTTTGTCTGTGTCTCAAAAGTGAACTGTTCCTCCTAACAAAGCACAGATAGATAATTGTTTCTGTCACATAGCTCTTTGGAATAACTGCATTTCATCCATGACCAATTAGAAACTGCTTTATCTGGGCTACCACCTCCTCCTTCCTTTGATGAACAGCTGAAGCCACACCTTAACATGGGCATTCACAGTTCTGATTCTAAGTGTGAAAAACTGCAGTCTAGAAAAGAAGACAACTTATATTGACTGAAAAAAAAAAAAGTGCACATTTTCAAAGGGGCTGTTCCCGAATGCCCTTTTCCAGGTCCTTCCTTTATCCACAGAGAGTTTTGTGTGCATTTTGCATCTCCTTATTTACAACAAATGTTGCTCTTGACAGAAACTCACCTGTTTTATGGAAACCAAGCTGGTATGTTTTCTTCAGTAATGGCCTGAGCCTTTGTGGTACTAACACCTGATTAGTGCCAATGTAAGTTGCTGGTGATGAGTGATCCACTGGCTTGAACCCTCATTTATTTTAAACTCAGTTGGAGAGGGATATGCTTCTTCCTCTCATTCTTTCAGGCTCCAGCTGGGAATTGAGTCAGTTTGACTTAATAGAAAACAAATTTAGAAACGCTGAATCTGACTTTTGCCCACTCCCTTTCCCCCTTCTTAATCTTGAACCTCTTTAGGGACACGTAGACTTGAAGGTAATAGAAAATGTTGGAGTTGACAGTCACTGACAAAAGTATGAAATTCCATTAGCAGGACAAGCATAATTTTGGGCAAATGCCATTCTAGCGAATTACAGCCAGTGCTCAAATACTCCCTGAGCAATCAGGTGCCTTCCTCTGTACATGTTGCTTTCAGAGACATATTCATATTTCACGTATTTTACCTAGTGCTTATGCAAGGGATGACAGTGAAGTTCATTGCTTTCCTGGCTACCCACTCGCAAGACTACCATGCATTAAATGAAATCTATTAATTCTGTTGTAAAGTTGTAGACCAGAGCACCTGGGATACAGGAATTATCTCTGAGAATAGCAACTCACTAAAATGACATCATAGTGTGAACGTCACACGCTCAGAGAGCCACGAGCTGCTCACAAAACCAGTAAAACCAGACAGCATCTCTTAAACCTTCTGTCACAACCTTGACTTAGAATGCAAAAGCATAGCTAGAATAGTTTTGCAGCATGTGCTCCCAAGTTGATTCTTTACAGACCCAAAAGCATGTGCTAGACAGATGTTGCGCTCAGTCTGATAAGTTTGCATATGGCACTGATGAGTTGTAGATATCAAAAAATTCTTGGATTTATGTAAGTAGATATGTCCAAGAAAAATCTGTGAATATTAAGGGGTTGTTATTCAGAACTGATATATCTTGTGACTGGAATATTAGTATTCTGCTTTACGCTTCAAATATATAGAATATAAACATGAAATAATTATTTTATCTTCATTTTTTTAGACGTCTATGCAGCAATTAAGCCCCAATTTCAGCAATATTTTTTACAACAAAGTCAGTAGCTTTAAGAATCTATAGTTTCTTCAGATTTTTTTTTTAATTAATTACAGTGCTGTGGACATTTTCATTACTTAGGATTGTACTTTATGGGATTTTTGGCAGGATGACTGGAATCTTCAATGGAAAACTACAATTTCCTTTTAGAAGATATCAGCTCTTGTGCTAAAAAGGCACCTATTATAAAAATTCCTATGATCTTCCAGAGGAAAATAATATTTCCATTTGTAAATATAATGAAGAAGAACTCTGTGGGAAGTTTTAATTCATCCTTTTCAGAAATCTCTTGTGTCACACTGTCTTGCAGCCTGAACATGTGAAAATCCAATGTGGGAGTATAGGAATTAGTTCATGTAAGGATTTGATTAATGTCTAGCAGTTTCCATAAGTTCCACTCTAATGCTTCCTCATTTTTTATCTACCACAAAAAATATATTAGAATTAACAAATTTTGGTTTTTTGAAAAAATGCCTTTTGGTTACTCCAAAGCTGAAAGTCTGAATTTGCTCTTTCAAAATACAATGTATTTCCCTGCAGGAGATCAAAGCAGGGTGAGCAAAACCTGAGGACAGGATGCATTTGGAGCATTCTCTTTTAAACAGTACTTGCTATTTCAATGAGTTGCTTCTGAGACAGGGAACTTTAGCCTTTGTCAAACAAATTCTTGTTGGGGACAGGAGTGTTACAGAGCTTTAAGGGAGTAGCATTGCTCTGATTCTCATGGTCTGCTGTGTGTGGGGGGCAATACCCACTTGGATTTTTACCCTCATTTTACCAATGGGTAATGGATGCCTATCAAGCACTTCCAGTCCATATGCTTTTGAGGAGCTTGACCCAAGAAATTCACTCAGGTTCTGCCAGTTTGTTTGCAGCAGAATATACTTATCTTGTGCATTTGCCAGTTAGCCCTCAGAAGAAGTCTTGAAGTTAACACAGGGCTAAAATCCCAGCTGCTTCCGGAGAGTGAGGTGCTGTAGCTACAGATCTCCTCTGGAGTTCATCACTCCTTAAGGATATGAAGCAGCTCTGTAATGTACATCAGTTGTTCATGGCTAGTGCCCAGCAAGGACTGCAGGAATGTGCTGTATTCCAGCAGTGGCTGGAGCCCTGATTCCTTTCCTAGTTCCTGACTTGCCTGTCCACGCCTTTTGCCATATAATTGCTGCCAGTGCACATAGACCAGCCATGCATGTGTAGGTGCACCCTTCTTCTGTTTAGCAAAGACAAAATACATTGACCCTGAAAACATTCAGGTCAGTACTCCTCAAGGCCTTTTCCTTCAGTTTGACTCATATAGACAAATTCCACAGGCCACTTTCATTTACTATTGTGGTTTCACACCTCTGCCCAACAATGAAATTAAAAATAATTAGAGTAGAGAGGTTAAGAGAGAATAATTCAGAATAGAATAATTCATTATGAAAAGATTGCCTTGAGATGAGTCTGTCTGGGATGGGCTGATGAACTGCATACATGGAACTATTTTAGTTTCTAAAAAATCTTTGGTGTGTAGGAATAACAGAATCAGAGAATGGTTTTGGGTGGAAGGGGTCTTTACAGATCGTCTGAAAGATGTTGGCTTTAACTAGTGCAAAATGAAGACAGGATCAGACTATTGGCTACAAGCAGAGGGTAAATGTATTTTTTCTGTAGCTATGTTTCCATAAAATAATTATTTTTGTGTGGGAGGTCTAATTCTCCCGAATGGACACTTTTGTAGGACACTATTTTATCATCTGAGTTTACTTGCCCTTAAGGGAGGATCTTGGGATTTTAAGGACTCTTCCCTGTTGTCTAAGGTGTAGGTGAATCTAACACAAACTCATTTTTACATTTGTGCAAATCCCTGCCAAACATGTTTAGTAGTATTTGTTTAGCTTCTTTGTTTTTCTTACAGAAGGAACATTTGTCTCATATGTTACTGCCACTGATTCCTATTTGAGGCCAAATTATTTTTAGTGGGGATAAATCTTTTATAGAACTAAATTTTTTATTACTCTAAATACAAAATATTTATGTTCCATTACATATTTAGAATCCTATTCATGAAAAAATAACAGTCATCCTAAAGAAGTATTTCCTTGGGAATTATTAAAAAGAAGTAGAAAAAAGGAAGGAAAAGACAATTCCACTGCAAATTTCCCCCTATATTAAATGAAACACTTGCAGGTAATATTTACAGGAGGCAGTTAGCAAGCACTAGATCTGTGCTTGCCACTTTTAAGTCCTGCTTTGAAATTCCCGTTATGTCAGACATGATTATAGTGATGGACTATAATGCTTTGGGTAGAGACCTTTTCCTAGCCTTCTTCAACAAAAAAAATTTAAGAGAAATAATTACTGCTTGCTATTCTCTCTCTACTGTTGCAGTGAACTGGTGCTAAATTTTGTTCAAATACCTTCAAATATCTGCAGTATTTAATTAAAAATTGAGCAAAATTAATTTTTGGAGCAATACTATTGAAATTCTGGTCAATGACCGAGGCAAAGCACATGAGCAAGTATGTAAGCAGTGGGGGTAATCCTGGGAGTTCAACAGAACTATTATCATGGAGCAAGTTAAATATGTGCTTACATAGCTGCATAGTGTATCTCAATGCACAGCATCTGTGGGCCTGAAAGCCAGCTGAAGTTAGTAGGAGGGCAGTCTGAGGGATTTTGAGCTAGCCCATGAATGATCTAGCGTTCATGCATGGTGTATAGTAGATCAATTGACTTAATTGGATGATGGACCAAATATTTCTCCATACCTGCAGATTGCTCATTCTTCTCTAATTTTTTTTTTTTCCATCAAATGATGTTGCTCATTGCCTTTGACACTCCAAGATCATCCCATTCAGCCTGACGAGTTGACCTGGCTCAGAATCTGAGATTAGAAATCTCAGTTTTGTTTTCCATGCAGTACATAACATGATTTTCTTCCCAGACTGCAGGAAGTTTCTAGCCATGATATTTTTCTCTTTTGGGTAAGAGGCAAGAGTTTGTGGGGTAAATATTTTCTTTCCCAATGCCCTCTTTTCAATAAGACAGTTACTGAAAGGAGCATTTTCCCGACTAGAATTTGTAATAGTATTCTTCATAATGCACCAAGAAATCCTTTGTCAAGCAGTTGTTTCCTGTTTTAAATTACAAATAGAAAGCAAACTAAAAACAAGGGAGCAAAAGGAAAGAGACATTTGCTTAGAGGATTGGAGGCGAGAGTAAAGAGAGGTTGGGCTGAATATGTTGTATGGCAAATTTCCCAATTAATTTTTGCGTCAGATTTGCTAAACATTTCTTCTAATGTGTTGTCAGGTCAAAAATTCTCTTTTTTCTTTGTGTGCCATTAAGATGTGCTATCCAAGCACAGTGGCTTTGTATTGTAAGAGGACAACATGAGTACCCACATCAGTGTGTGTTCAGATTTCCTGGCATCATGAGCTCAGAGCATTTGCTGCCTCCTCACTGGCACTTAGAGCTCTCAAATTCCTGAGAATACACATGATCACATCAGACCTGGAACCATATACACTGCATTCACCTCAGAGACTTGTAGTGAACATATAATAATTTCTCTCTAACTTCAGAAACATGACTCCAAGATACTTTTGTTCTGACTCTCCTTCAAGTACAGGAAGTTGAGTCATGGCTGTTTGGAACTGCAGGACTGCGGGTCATGTCCTTGTGTTCTCAGTGGATCCATATGATTCTGATTTTTTTTGTCATGGTGTCAGAATGAGAGCAAGGAAAGGGTCAGTCCCTCTGCGACTGTGCTATTTTTTCCTTCTGGGATACGTACAAGTAACATTTATATCTAATTTAAGTAATGAAATGTTTATCACCTTTTGGGTTTCCTAAAATATCCTGCTTCCCATTTGTCTGTGTTTTTTCTAGGGGTACAACCATGTGTTTACATCCTCATGTGAGAGGTGAATTTGCTTTCATAAGGGGATAACATGGGCAAGAGCCCTATTTGAAGGAATAATGAACAGAATTAAGGAGGAGGTGCAATCAGGTGATACGGACAGAGTGATAAAACAACTCCCTAAACCTAGTTTCAACAATACATAGAAAGTCTGTTTTGACTTTTCTTTTTAGGTACACTTGCTAATTTACCAACCTGAATACATGCACTTATAGGGAGCAGGAGGCAGTTAGAGAGGTTGGGATTTAGAGAGGTTTCTGACACAATGTCTCATCTGGGACAGATAGAAATCTGGTGTGATGGGCTCGCTCATGTGATCCTCAGCACTCAGAGTGACCTAAGCCTCTGGAGTATTTCAGCTGTTGGAAGAGCCCTGAAGAATAAAAGCATGCAGGTATACATTCAGGAATCACTGAGAGCTGGAAAATCTGGCTGAGTTCAGCTTCTTTGGGCAATTGGGACATTGCCTCTAACACCATTGATGCAAAAGCTCTGAAAAGCCTATAAAGACACTGTCCTCTGGTTCCCACCAGCCAGACCTGTCAACTCTTTTCAGTCTTCTGCTCTCACAGTTTTCTCCCTTCTCATGTTCCCCTCCCACCCAGCAAGCCGTTAGTGGCCAAGACCTCTCTGCTGGTCTCTGATCCTCTGTGGTGGCCCAGCTGATCTCCCTGATCTGTAAATGATGCAACCACTTCAGCCTGTCTAGAGTAATAGGGTGTGAAATTGTGGCTCAAAATCTTCTCATGGAAAGACACCCATTGCCTTCCCTCACCAAATGGCTCAAATCTGCCCTCCTTCTACCATGTTACTCACCATGCCCAATGCATCTTCCTCCTGTCTGATCTGAGTCAGCACCTTTCTGCTTACCAGGAAAGAGGTTTCCTGAGAGAGGTCTCTGTGGCAGAAATGTGTGGAGAGTCATACTGCTCTGGGCAAAACATATAGTTTTGGAAAGAACGTTCCCATGGAGACTCCCTGCTAAATTTTCCTTCAGGTTCTCTCAGTACTGAAATGAGCCTCAAATTATTTCTTGCAGAGTTCAGTTTCCTGAGATTTGAGCTTATTAAAATGTTGCCTGAGATACCAGCAACTGTCTCAGTCTTTGCTGCAGGGGCTTTTTCCTCACCCCTGCCAAGGCTTTCAGACAGTATAATTTTCTTTCTTTAACTTGAGGCTCTCTGTCCCCGAGCTATTCTCTTCACCCACAGCTTCTTCTGCAGCAAATCCCAGGGCTTTCTACCTGAAGTCAGCTAATAGCTTGGTGTTCTCATCAGGAAGGAGCAGTGTGATTAATTCTCCAGTGTCTCTTCTGTTCCTCTGAGCTGTTTCCTTATGGGGAATCTGTAATGCAGCAGGGCGGGAGCCAGCACGGAACTCTCTTTTGCTTAAAATAGGTGCATCACCTGCTCCACCTTCACGTTATGGAATAAGCCACAGTGAGAGCAAAATAAGCAATGCTGTCTCATCATTGACTTGCAGTCTAGCTTTTGTCATCTTGCGAAAAACAAAGATAGTCAAAACAAAGAAGATAGGACTCAGGAGAGATGTGGGCAAAATACTACGATTAAGCATTAAAAACAGCCACATAAATATGTTTTCTAAGGAGCACTCCCTGAAAAGATTTTGATTCACAGGGTGTCAAAAAGGAAGTGCAAATCAGAAGCATTTTGAGATGGATGCCTCTTAGTGCAGAAAGGAGGGGCATTCAAATGTGCAGCACATCCAATAGCATTTGTAGAGGTTGTATCACCCAGTAGTGCCTTGATACGCCTGAATCAAACCCTTTTAGAAGGGATGAAGGGGCTTAGGAGCTAAGAAGTTTTGATTTGCCTTGGAAAGCTCCCTATTTCTCTCTGTTGACTCCAGAGAAAAACTGAACTGAGATACCTCCTTCCCTTGATTAAGTGTGTGAAGTAATCAAAATGGATCTAGGTGAAGAGACATCAACAGAACATGGTCTCTTCCTGCAGCTACTCACAATCCCTGATTTGTGCCAGGAATTCAGTCCTATGTCACACCCACTGGCTGTTAACATGACTTGTGGCCTGGAAACAGCCATTACAGCAGAAGGTTTGAGACTCTCAGGACCATTTAGTTCCTTCTCCAGGAAGAACAAGTTTTTGTTCTTTCAGAGTTTGTCCTTCAGACCCAAAAGTTCATGTCACACAGTCAAGCTGATAGGGTTGTAATGGAAATACATTATATGCCCCTTAAGGAGAATGATCTGTGAAAGAAACAATTAATTTTCTCCACCTGGTGGCAAAAGTTAAAGAGGTTTGGCTTTTGGTTCAGAGCAAATAATGGGCAAGCTCTGGGAAAGCACGTTGTATGGCATGAGCTCACTTCATGCCCGTTGGGCTCTTCGGAAAGCAGGTATTTGTACATTTTATTAGTTAACTTCACAGAGCAAATGTTGAGCTGTCCTAGCATTTCCTGTGACACCACTTCCATCTGTGTATTCTTTGAGCACTGGGAATCACTCTTCTTGGAAGGCCATGACAATGCAAAGGCAGAAACTTGGGGCTCATTTATAACTTTAAACTGAAGTAACTGTAGTGAGTGAAGGCACAAGTTAGTTCAGAAAGTTAGTTAATTGTTCTTAGCAACAATTAAGAGCGCTGCTCTGTAAAAATTGCCCCAGTTCTCAGTGTGGATTGGGGCAAATTCAAGCATTGGCAACAGATGCCATTTGTTGTGCACTCTTTTTTGCATTTTTTTTCCCCTCAAGATAGCACAAGTGTCTATTGTCTCCAGCAAAGTCAAGCTTTTTTCACTTTTGATCTTATAGAGTTTGCTGCTATGAATGCTTATGCACATTGTCATCCTTAACTTCATTACTACAATTACTGGAGCAACACATCAAATGTGGGTTTTTCTAAGTCTGGAATTTCAGACGAATGGTTCTGTGCATTTCTTCAGGGACTGAGTGGTTCCAGAAAGATTAGTAGGTTTGTATGATGGACAAAAATACAACCTTTCCAAAGCTGGGATGACACTACCAGTCAGTGTGAGTGTCTAGACTGTGATATATGAAAGTAAAAAAATACTTTTCCTCCAGAATTCTGTCCTTGAAACTTCAGGACTGTCTAAAATAGAGAATTCCAGTTAAATAAATTGCAGAGATTACGAAGGGTCTTCATTGTAATTTAAGTAAAAAGTCAAAGAGTGGTTCCTTGTGGTTATCAAGATAAATAATTTTAAATATTCTATGCAAATGATCTACTTGTAAATTTACTTTGAATCATATGCATAAGAATGATTTTTAAATTGCTATTGAGTTTTATACAAGAAGCCTGCCATTGAGGAAATGAGTATATCATTTGGTTTAAAACTGCACTGGGGAGGAAAGAGGCCTTAAACTACTTCCCAGAGAACAGGACTGTAGCAATCATGCTATAATAGTTTATTGTTTCTTATAATACAGCAAGTGATAAAAAGAAATAATATATAACTTAAATGGATATTTACTTGAATAGTTACAGACTCAGCTCATTATGCCAGAGATTTAATCTAGCCTGGGCTGCTTTTTATATAAAAGTGACTTGTTTGCGTTCTGTAGGACATTTCTACTCTTTTATGTGAAGTCTTACGTGTCTGGAGGATTAAAATTGCTGCAGTGTTTTTAGAAAATAATGACTACTAAGGACTCTAAAGTAGTTGGGTCACTAGAGGGAAAAATGTGTTACAAAGGGATTTATGCTGTGAAAATGAATAGATATAGACAAGAAGAAAGGATAGTGTCATTCTTTTCTGGCTCCTAATAAGGCAACTTTAGCATGCAAAACTTCTATCAGCTCTTAATTTTAATTTAAACTATATGCTTCAATATGCTTTTAAATAGCTTTTCATTGTTTTTCTATAGTGATTTAAAATAGTGTTAATACTTTTACTTCCCTTAACTGAAAACCTTTTGTTTTCATCTTAGATAAATGAACTACCAGTGCAAAAGGTTTTAAAAGATACATGATAATAACATACAGCAAGCTGACTACATTTAACAGCAAAAGTGAAGTTCTGTCTGGACAGGTGATGGTAGATTCCTCACTGACTTCTAATGACCAGGATTTCTTCATTAAAATTTGTTTTAACTCCAGCTGGTGGTGCAAAAAATTCCTGTAATATCTTTGCTCTGCAGGATGGGTCTCTGTGTCTTCCCTATTTTTGAAGGTATGACGCTGATGATTTGCATTCATACCAGGCTGAACACTGTCCAATATAGCACATAAACTCATATGTAGGGGTTTTCTTTCATTGTAGCATATTAATTTTGCTCAAATTACTAGCTTTCTCCATTTCCTGGATTCAGGCAGTTATGAAAAAATGTTGATTTTTTTTTTTTTCCAAAGAGGAATAGACCCCTTCTAGTCAAGAAAATGTAAGGAAAAGCTTAATAGTTCTAAAAGGTAGTAGGTTAAGAAGATAACAATTCTATTGTTCAAAAATTTGTGTGTGTGAGTATATATGTGTGTATGAGTGTGTGTGTGTGAGTGTATGTATTTACACCTTTTAAACCAGAATAATTGCTTTAAGGGGGGGAGATTAGGGAGAAAAGAGACTGACTCATAATCTGAATCCTGTGTTAATAGCTTGAAGGAAGCATATTACCATGTCAGTGGAAATGCCTGTGCGGTTATCTTGGCTGCTTTGTGTCTCCTGTGTGTTGTCTTCCACCCAGGCTGAGCACTGGGGTGAGGTAACCGATCCTTCAGGCATAGATTGGGAAAACTTTTGGTGTAAGATCAAGCTCAGTCCTTACAGGCAATATGGGTGCAGCTGGGGTTATGAGCTGTTCAAACCCAAGCTCATTGTAAGGCCTTGTAAAGAAGAAAGGAATAGAAAAAGCTATTAAACCTTACACATGTAGTGTTTGGGGAAGGGATTTGAGGGTTGCTCATATTGGCTCTTTACCCAGGAGTTCCCATGAGCAAGCTCTCTTACCCTGAAAGCAGTAACTAGACCAGAACAAGAGGGAAATCTGCTCGTTTGGGATGGTAATGCAAACAGAACTAGTTTAGCCAACCAAAGCGTTTTAATCCTTTTCAAAATTACCAAGGAGATGGAACAAGACTACAAAAATTAAAAGCAATGTTGCTTAGCTGAAAACACAAGCTAATCTAATATTTTTTTATATAAGACAGATAAATCCCAGTAATTTAGCTCTAATTTTGGGTACATAATTATTGGTATCAGGCAACAGCCCAATTAGATTAGGACTTGCTTCCTATTTTTTCCAGAATATTTGGTAATGAGGCTGAAGACAATTTGTCTGTGACTGCCTCCCCTTACAATGAATCCATACAGATCAACTATTTAGTTTTGTGATTAAGTGGTTAGGTGAAAAATGGATGAAAATAATGGAAATTATACATATTTCCTTGTTTCTTTTAGCTTGGTTCATATTTTATTTAGCACAGGACTATTTGGAGCACCTTGATTTTTCATGTGGTGTTTTATAGCTGCATAAGCCACTAACCAAGTAGCTGTTTGCCCACTGTTCTGGGCAATGGGGGTAGCAGCTGTGTTTTACACCTATCCTGAATATGTCCCCCTACCTTATATAGCACTGGGTCTGCCCAGCTTCTGGCCTGAGGAGTAGCTAAGGGAGAGGAAGCACAACTGAACCTTTCCTCCCTTGCGGTGCCAGCACACCATGGCTCTGGCACACTCACCCTGGCTGGCTCAGAGGGGACAGCTGCTGCCCAGCTAGAGCAAACTCTGAACCCCACCACATACCAAAGAGAGAGTATTTCCTTCTTTACCTCTTATAACCATACATTAGAACTTTGGGGAATTCGGCACCACTGATAATAAAAGCAGGGTAGAGATGCCTTTAGGCTTAGCTTTAAATTTGACATTTTTATCTCTTTGCTGCTACTGCCTTGTCACCATCTGCTGTGTTTGCACTCAGTTGTCTACTGGGACTTGTGCATGTGTGCACTGCAATCCTCTTGCCTTCACACAGCAGTTTGCATGTTAAGGTAGGTGGAAGAGCATTGCAATTTATACAGCCCCTGATCAGCATCCCTGTATGCAGCACCACGTTGTTTGAAATTTAACTGACATAAAATCGTGATGTGGAACAAATAACTGTTCACTCAGATGTGTAGCTATATGCATGCATGCCCTGCTGTAAACACAAACTGAAAGTGAAATAGGACTGTAAGACACCTCGGCTGTGGTCAGTAAGACCCCAGAAATCTCTCTCATCCTGTTCACTGGATGACTTTTTTAGAACCTAAATTTTTCCCTCTGTAAAATAGAAACAGTAAAGCTGCCCTTCTTTCCATCCCTAAGGGAGGAAAAAGTTTTCTGGAGGAGCTTGGTGCTGTTCACTATTACAAGGTATGGCTTGGGAGCATACCCTTCAAGGTAGGGCTGACTCCTCACCCCCAAATGAAAGAAGGTCTAGGGAGCCCAGGTCTGAAAGGGAGTTGGATGCTGAGGGCTTGAGGAAGTGAGGTGCAATCTCTCAGAAAAGGAAGGCAAAGAAAAATCAGCTGCATCCTCTGCTGAAACTAATGGGAAAGGTTTTACTTTTACTGATTCTGACTTCCTCTTGGGCCACAGGAGCTCTTGCCTCCTTCTCTTTCCCCTCCTGTCCTTTGTCTCTTCTCAGGCTTGCCCATGGAGGCTGTGGTAGCTTAAGATTAAAAAGGGAAAACAAGCCGTATGGCATCTGATGCGGTGGCAGCAAGTATCTTGGTATTTGAGGAATGCCAGCAGGCAGCCATGCTAGTTGCTGGTGAAGACAAGGATGGAGTAAATGCCCTGCTCCTTACTGCTGCATGGGACAGTCAGTAACCTGGAAAGGGGTTGCCATTAGCAAAGGGCCCTGCAAGACTCAGAGATGATTGCAGGACATTTTATTCCCTATTATGCAGCTCTCTTTCTGCACTGAAGAATATGATCTGTGACCCCCATAGTAAGGAATGCTGCCTTTAAATTCTACAAAATATTTCTTGATAGCAGCAGTGTTGACCCAAATTCTCATTTAAGGGCCCTAAAAAAATCGTAATCCAAACCCATTTGGTTCCAGAATTTGAGCTTGAACTCTTCTCTATTTATTAATTTATGGAAGCACTCATATTAGGATTTTACTATCAGAAGAATGCAGAAATAGAAATTGTTGAAACAGGTTTTTAGCACTATGAGTTCCCTTATTTTCTTTTACAGCAATTCAGAGCTTGCTCAGTATCTTCAAGAGTTGCTTACTGATGACACATGCTGGTTAATTTAGTGGGCAGTTTACTAATGTTGGGACATAAAGCTACTACTGCCTACAAGTTCTTTACAGATATTTCCACTTATATTCTTTATTGCATATGCTGGGTGCAAAGTTTATAAAGCAGTGGCTGCAAAACACCATGTTCTGATATGGCTATTACTTCAACATCCATATGTTTTGCTATAGATGTTTACCAATAGCTCAAGAAAAGAGCTCAAAGAGTAGCAATTAAAAGAATCCATCCTTGTAATTTAAAACTTCCTGCGCAAGGAAGTGGAGGAGCATTATTGTCTCCGGATTTAAGCCTGCAGAAGACTTTCAGATTGTGAATTCAGGAACCTGAGGGAGGGCAGAAAATTTGAGTAAGCACATTACCACTTCCTCTGGAGGAGTTGGTTGCTGTTCCAGTGGTATTGTAACCACTAAATGTCACCATGATCTCTCTGGTCCAGCTCAGCACTGCTCCACAAACCCATCTTTTTACAGACACTGACTCAGCTTTATGAGTAGCTTCTGTACCTTTTTTGAGTTCAGTAGGAAACTCAACTATATATTTAGGGTATCTTATAAATAACTCTGCCCTCTACACAGATGACACAAAAGAAGGTTTTAATTTCTCACTTTGGTAATTATTTACAGCTGTTGTTCCATTTGGCTTATGAAACATTATATTTATGCTTCAATGAATGCTTCATATGTATATTTTTATATATAAACAGTGAAAAATTACTTCTGAGAGTCACTTGGAAAGCCACCACATTTTATGCAGAAAACATGTCTTGCAGATATACTAAATAGTTCTTGCTGCTATCACAATTAAGAAAAGAAATCTTCACTCTTCCCTTTCTCTTTCTGCATATAATGCAGAAAACATGTCTTGCAGATATACTAAATAGTTCTTGCTGCTATCACAATTAAGAAAAGAAATCTTCACTCTTCCCTTTCTCTTTCTGCATATATATCTCAGTAATGATGATAGAGCTATGATTCAATACGATAATTTTTGGGCAGAAGAGCTATATCTCAGTTGTTGATTTAGGGCAAATGAAGAGTTGTTTATTCTGGAAAAACTTTACTATATTTCCTTTTAGAAAACAAAAAAGTAAGATTATACCAGGTTAGTAGTTTCTTTCTAATTTAAATTCAGTTCTAATCTTGGCAATATGGTTCCCCTGTTCTTAGGGTTTTGGAGTTTCCTTTGTGTTGTCATTTGGGTTTTTTGTGATCCAGATTTTTACTTTGTCTCGGCACTTGCAATGGAAAATGGAAGGTGGATCAAAAGTCAAGAAACTAAGGTAAATTTTCCTCTGCTGGAATCTGGGCTGTGCCCTCAGATCTCCTGCATGAGATAAACAAGTCACTTGGCCTTTGCCTCGGCTCCCCAGTTTCTAAAGAGAGACTATAACTGGTTTTCACTATGATGCTTCAAAATTCACATCTGAAAAGCAATAAGCGTGAATAATATCCAAGCATTTGATGTCTGACATGCAAAAATACCATGCTGTTTAATCACTAGTGCCTTATGGATGTTCTTTGACATAAAGACAGCAGCTGGGTCTCTTCAAAACAATCCAAAAAAATCTAATCACTAATGATTTACTTGCTATTCACAAGAGGTGTTTTACGCAAGTAATTACACAGGGACTAGGATTTGATCAAGATTCATCTGCATGATTGCAAACATTTTAAAATTATTTTTCAAATATTTATTTTTAAAGAAAATTTAATTAAAATTTCTTAAAACGTGGTATTTAAGATTGTGATTTTTTTCAAGTGTCTAGTGGGAGTTAAAGGAAGTCGAGAAATGTGGAATGCATAGTACTGAAAAAGAGAAAAAATGGCTTGTCCTTTTTATTGTTTGCTTTCACCCTCCCACTTAAGAGGGACAGAGGAGGTCATGGAGCATCCTGAAATGATCAGTCAC
The DNA here is from genome assembly GCA_013400175.1 of Phainopepla nitens. Classification (NCBI taxonomy): domain Eukaryota; kingdom Metazoa; phylum Chordata; class Aves; order Passeriformes; family Bombycillidae; genus Phainopepla; species Phainopepla nitens. The sequence continues at coordinate 61,132 of VXBQ01016367.1, forward strand.
TTGCTGCATTACAGGCTGTGTCTTCCTGCCCATCACCCACTTCTGGCTCCCAGAAGTGGTAATCATAATTAAATGGAACAGGCAGTGTGAGTAATAACATTGAGGAACAAAGACAAATCAGTTCAGTGGGGGTTGTCTGCTTGGTTCTTTTTTGATTAAGAACTTCTCCTTGACTGTGTACACCTCTTTCTATTTAGAGGATTCACTCTCTCTGCTGACCTACCTTTCAAGTCCTACCTTTCTTGCTTACCCATATTCTGGTTTTAGTATCTCCACCTATTTATGTATCAGGGAGGAAGGAAGACACTACAGCAAACTGGGTAAAATTCTAGACTTATTTAGACTTATTATTAGACTTATTTTAAACCATGTGTCCAGCCTTGTCAATGGCAGTGAGTATCTGAAATTCTTCTTTGGCCTTCAATGGAGCTTTCTACTTTCACACATCCTGAAGCGTCTTTTATATATTATATATATATATATGATGTATATATATACACTATATATACTATACTGATACCTCTAGTGATAAGATCAGAGTGTATGATTGATGGTTTTTTTCCTTTTCAATTGCTATCTGCTTCAAATTTTCTTCTAAAACATTAGCATTCCCTGCATTTTTTCGTCTTTCACTTCCTACTCTTCCCCAGTGCCTGTGCTGCCTGCCTGAGCGAGGAACACCTCCTTTCAACCTGACTTCCATTTCAACTCAGCAGGCACCACAATCTTTTTCTTGGCTCCTGGTATCTCATCTAATCAGACACCAAGCTTTTATGCTGGCTCCCTGCACCTGTACTAGGTATTTTGTTAGAGTATCAGGCAGAACTGAAAGCTTCCAGCTTGCCTACCTTCTTGTCTGCCAAACTGGAGAGAGGGGAGGAGAGAAGGGAAGGGGTAGAGAGAGACAGTGAGAGCTCTGTAGTGTGAGTCATCTTAACTTCAATCCTTTCCTTTGTGGAAGTGCTACTTTGTATCTCTAGTGTACATGAAGATTCAGCACTTTGCCCTGAATGGAGAGAATTCCCCAATCCTTTGATAATTTCCTATTAAACAGTGGATACATCTTAATGGTGAATTGTAGGGAGTTTAAAATAAAATGAAAAAGCTCTATCTCACTGAGCCAGTTAAGGTTTTCATGTGTAATTCTGCCAGCAAACACCAAAACAACAGCAGAAAGATAACTTCATCTCTAATAAAACTTTCAAATTTAGTAAGGAAGTCTGGTGGTTTAGTAATACAGGGAAGGGATCACAATTTTCAACTGCATTTATGCTCCACTTTTCACTACTGTATATCTAGTTTCAGTTACTGCACACTGAAACAACAAAAAAGTTCTCACATTACACTGATAGTTTGGGATCTTCTAAGTTGCATGAAATAAGTTTAAATGGTGATAAAGGCGTGCCTGGCCAGGCTCATTGATCAGCTGTGAATTATGCAACTGGTGGTCACATAAGTGAAGATGAAATGAGGTGTTAATGTTATGCTCATATTAATAGCATCTGGACTAAAGTGTGCGTTCAGTTCCAAAAAAAAAAAAAAAAAAAGCACAGAAACTAAATTATGAATGTGAAGAGATCATAATTTGGTGCCCAGGTAGATTTGGTGGAGAGAACTAAGGGTTCTTCTGTACATCTTGCTTCTCAGTTCTCCCCCTGCCTCCTTCCTCTTCACTGCCGCTTTGCAGGGAAGCATTTATCTCCCCTTCTCAGCATGGCTTCATCCGCTTTCTGTGCCTGCACACCGGAGGGAATTAGATGTTTATCAGGAAGAATTACAGTCCAGAGCAGCCATTGCATGATGTACCCAAAAGCCACAGGAGACCATTTTCTGTTGGGTGTTGACATCTCAACTTCTTTACCCTACAGCTGCTGTTACATATAGTTAAAATAAGCGACAGATCAGTTCATAACACACATGAAAAGCTGCTGAAAATAGCTAGCATGCTTTGTGGTGACATACATCACTTGCTAATTTGTTTAAGAGAGGACACTCAACAACATGTTTGATTACATCTGTTTTAGAGTTTTACTTTTGGGAAATTGCTTTTAAGAAGATAAAAAGCATTTCTTATAGTTTAATTCTATTCTAGTCTTTCAGGGTATATGGAGAAGTGCATGCTCCAATTTACCTAATTCCCTGACCCTTTGCTACCTACTTGTTCTGGTTGAAGTGAATAAGTCAAACTGTAATGTGATTATGTGGTTGGATAATAACAGAGAGCTCTTCATCCAATTAAACTACTCTTCAAGGTGTGTAGTATCTGATAAACCACAAACACTACAGAAAAAAGAGAAAGTCTTGTTTTCTCTTTCCCCTTTTTTGTTCTCTGTCAGTTGGCCTTTGTTTCCTTTTTATGTCATGGGATTAGGTTAAGCAGTTTATACCCCTTGCTTATTCTTCCTACGAAACCACTGCTTAATCCTTGTCTTTGTGTTAGTTTGCCAGTCACTGCAATGGACTTTTTTCCTCTTCTCTTTTCTCTTCTCTTGTATCTATTGCAATATTTCAGGTAAATTCTTTTTCCAGTTTCTTTATGTGGTAGCAAGTGCTGTTATCACATTCTTTCCTCAGCAACCTGGTAAAGCTGATTCTCCTCTGCTCACTTCTGTATAAACCTGGAATGTTTCAGGTAGAGGCAGTGAACCTGTGCCAGGGCAGAACAATGCAGATAATGATGAGGTAAGATGATACAAACTGTAAATCAACATAAAAGTGGCCTTTGCCTGCATATGGCAGCTACAAGCACAGAGACACAATAATTTCAGATTGTAACTCCAGCCTGGATTGTAATTGCTGCAGATTCAATGTAACCAATATTTATGCTAATATACAATCTTTCCTTAGTGTAAAATCCATCACTTTGCACAAGATAAGTATGAGACTTTATTTTTATGGACAAAAAAAGGTGTCTCTGCCTAAACACATGATGTTTGCTTTTGTAAAAATCACATTTTTCTCTCATGTGTTCTCTGCTCATTTATGTGAACAGAATATAGCTCAAACTTTTATGAACATATCTAAAGCTTTAAGAATTGCCATTTTCCTCAAAATTGAAATGGTTTTTGATGTAGTGAAATCATCACCTTCATGTAAACAGTACTAAAAAAAGAGATGGTTGGATATTTTCCAGCCTTCCTTCCAATAAAGTGAGAAGTGATGACTCCTTAAAATCCAGAAAACTGGTTGCTTTAATAATAAGCCTTTTAAAAGGCAAATGAAAACCCTGATGTACTTGAAGTCAATGAAAGGACACTTTTAAAAAAAAAATATCAGGAAAGAAGTCCATTGTGAGATGCATCTATCTCAGAATAGATAAACATATTACATATATCTCACAAGAACTATAACTGTTATTTAAATCATTAAGAAGTCTGAAGAAGCCATAACATGTTGTGTAGTAAATCATGAGAACAGTCTCATGATACACAGTGGTGTGAGGTACCAGCTTGGAAGTTGGTAGGCTTACAGCCACGGGAGTACTGTTGGTAGATCTGAATCAGGCTGTATCCACAGGTAGACTGATGTGCTTTACATTCTTTTTCTCTTTTTTTTCTTTTTTTTTTTTTTTTCCCTCTGTTAGTCAGTAAGGAGGAATAATGCCTTCATGGATAACAACCTATCTCAGAACTATGTTAAAGGCTTATCATGAAAGACTGATGTTGTGTTGGGATATGTGGACAAGAGAGTAGTAAGTAAGAGGAAAATTACCTTGCCTGTTACAAACTTTGTAAGTGTCAAAGGAATACTGAACACAGGGAAATGGTGTTCAATCCAGATGTCAGGTGAGGGTGAATAAACAGAGGATCCAAGACATTGTTGGATTCTCTGTTTGACATTGATAATGAGATTTACATACATTTCTGGCTTTGAATTCAACTTTAGGGAAAATCCCATCATCTTTTATGTTAAGTATTAAACTGGATAGCCTTTTGTGTATTTAGGTGCCTTACATTCCCTGTTCTTTCCTTCTTTCACTTTGAAACCTTTACTCAACCTTTTCACTGTTTTCGCCTTTGTAACTACAGGATTTGCAGCTCTTTCTCCACAGTAATATTTCACACTGGAGTCTTCTCTGCTGCAGCACTCAAGCAGCCCTGTGGAAATCACGGAGCCTCGCCTAGGGAACAGAGGGTTAAGCATTGCCTTAGGTATGCCCACAGCACTTGCAGCTCTAAATAAAGATATGGTTTTAATCAAATCTTATGCTTCAGGGCTTTTGTGACTGTAAGAATGGAGAAGAATATTTTCTTTCTTTTTTTCTCCCACTTCTGTTTCCTTAAGAACCCTTGACCATTTTTATTTTAGACTTTTGCTTAGCTTGTGTCCTGACTTTTCCAAAACTGATGAGGAGGGCCGTTTGTCGAGAATGAAAATGGAAAGAACAAGCAGAGGCTAGGATAAAGGAGAAGCCTGCTCTGGAGGTACATATACTGAGGAGCTTTCTTTGTGCACTTAAAGTCTACTCAGCTTTGGGGAAAATAGAAATTTTACAACTGGGAAAACCAGCTGTTTTGATAGATCTTTAGGTTTGTTTTTCATTTAGTTGTGTGGATTATTATCTTTTGGCATGGCCTCAGTTATGAGCTGAATTGTCTTCCTTGTCCTCTGCCTGTGGAGTGGAACAGTTTATTCCCTGAAGGACAGAAATAATCCTTCTGTCCTTTAGCCTAACAGTGTAGTTCAGTTACACAGTTAATCAAGGATACCTGTTTTCATGCACCTAAGCATCGCATTGGTTTAACTGTACCTGAAAAGGTAACCTAAGTATTAAAAGAGGAGAGAAATATAAAAGCCAGTATTATTCAGGAAGTCAAAATAGATGATACAAAGGTCTCTTCTGTCTTTAAGGTCTGTGAAATAAAGAAACAGCAAGTAATACTTCAGGTTTTTTACAGTTTCCAGATACACTTAATTTTTTTCTTTAACCCTGAACTGTTTAATTTATTATTTCTTTTTCAATATCACAGCTTGAAGCTATATGACTGTTTTTTCTTTTTCAGTCTGTTCCTTTCACTAAGTGCATGTCCAGATTACTCTTTCATGCCTCATTTGCTGTGGCTTGCTGTACAAAGATATCAAGTGTTTCGTTAGCGAGTTTACTCATCCTGCTGCACTGCAGGTTTTCTGAGGCTTTTCATTGCACTGTCTCCCTGCATGCTTCCTTTTGTTCTGCTGCAGCACCATGGATGCTGTCTTGAGTGAACATCATCCCTACAAATCATTTTGATCTCTCCATTTAGCCCTGGTATGTTAAAAGTGACATGGTTTAAAAATAAATATATGGACTAAAACTGTAATTTCTTTCTGATACAAAGATAGGGCAGATGAAGGCTGAGCATTAGGATTGCATGCCTTTACCTCACGGAGGTATGTGATAGTGTGTGTGTGTGAGGTGCCAGGAAAGGAGCCAGGCTGTGGCCAGTGCAGAGCAGCAATCCATGCATTTGGGACCCTGGTTCAGTGAGATAAGGGATCCCTGGGCTATGCCTCACTCTTTACCATTACTGGTTTAATGTAGACAATTAACTTTTAAATGCTTAAAGCTAAAGATGTGCTTCACCTCAGTTGCTCAGGTGTGACACAGAGGCCTGAGGTAATGCTTTCCTTCTGTGCTGAAGCTGAGCTCAGTGTGAATGCTTCAGGATCATCTCCTTGAAACCTTTTCTGAATTTTGAAGCAGCTTATGACATCTCTCCCTCAGGGTTGCTCTGTTTAACTACCACTTCCTTTTAGAGTTACTTCAAGTCCCTCTTATTGCTATACAGCTGAGGAAAAGTCCCCAGGAGATGGGTACACTCTGCACTTGCAGAAAGGGAGTGTCTGCTGGAGCAAGCACTGTGAAAGCCTGATGGGACACCACCAACATGCTCTGCACCAATGTCTCTGTTGTGGGGCTTTAAGGGGGGCCAGTCTGCTTGTTTAGTCTCTCCATGAGTTCATGTAGTTTTTTACAACAGAACTATTCCAAATCCCATTTTCAGATTTTTCAGTTTCTTGAGCACTCAAAAGGAAAGTCTCCTATCATTTGGAGATCTTATATCCCTGGAAAATCATATTGCATCTGTGCTAGGTTGGTCTTACTCTAGTTTTGGCAACTATTATAGATGTATAAATCCTGCCATTTCACACTGTTTAAGAAACAAAACAAACTGGTGTTTGGTTCAAATGGCGAGAGTGGGCAAGTTTCTACATGCAAAATGAATCACCAGAATCTATCAACCAGTCAAGTATTGCATATTTTTTCCTGAAGTCAAATTACCTTCCAGCATGATGGAAAAAAACCTTATACTTTAGAGAAGTCCAGATGCTTAATTTCTAGTAACTTCATTCCCTCTTCAGTATACATTTTTTTACTAAAGTTCTTTTAAAATTAATTTGGAGTTAGCTGCTGTTACATGTGTGGGTGGAGAATCAACCCTTAGCTCAACAGAAAAAAAAAAAAACCCAAACAAAACAACCAACCAAACAACCAGATGTAAATCAGAGGAAATTTTTATTTTTAGTAAACTTGAGCGTGTGTGCAGAGTTGGGGAATATAAGCTACACATTTGCAGTTATCTAACCTGATTTTAAATTGTGCAAATTGAAGTCAGGGGCGTTTATATCTTTGTCTTTGGTATTCTTAGAATACTTATTCCAGCTGACAACCACCTTCTGGCAGCCTGTTCCAAAAAATGTGAGGTTCAATATTCAATTGTTTAATTAAAACTAAACTTTCATTTTAAAAATGAAAGAAAATACTCAGTAAAATAACAATTTAGTTCTCAGAGAAGATGATTATTTAATCTCAGATGTTTCCTTGCTGCTTATCTTTATTACTTGAATACAATAAACTTTGTGTTTGCTTTGATAAAAAATCCTTGCTAAAACAATAAATAACCCATTTTTCCTTTATTTGGCAAGCAATATGCTCCATTTAGTTGATTTCTAAGGTGATAATCCTCTTGAATTATTGAGCTTTAAGTGGCTTCTTATTGCATTTCTTCTTCTGACATCCTGCTGGCCCTCAGGCCTTCCTGTCCCTAAGTTCTGGGTACAATGGGGTTTCCACAGACACAAATGAACCCCTCTGTGCAGTAGATGAAATCTTGATGGCTTTCAGTGTCTTACCTGCCCTGTGCTTTGCAGGAAGGGAAAGCTTGCTGTTACCTGTCTAAACTGGACAAATTAATGAGAGAAATATAATTTGGTCCAAGGTGAGATTAGTGTTTCTGTTCAGTGACTATCCTGTACAGAGAAGATTAAAGTGCTTCTCCATCATTGTGGCTTCAACAGATGCACACTTGGCAGAGGAAGATGCGAGACTGCCAGTAAACCCAGTAGGCTCTGGGAAATCCCTGAGCTTCCCTGGTGTTACACAATGCTTTGGGGTATCTGCAATGAATTTGGACTAGGGTTTTGAAACCCTTTCCTCGTAGACATTCCACAACACTTTTCTGCCATCAAGGAAATAAATTGCCCTTGTAGAACAGGTTATTCCAAGGAATAGGGATAGGAAGCCCTCTTTCTCTCTTTTTGGGGATTCTCTATCTCTCATAATCCTTCCCCAAGGCTGCTGGAAGACAAGGATCAAGATACTAGCAAAAGTGTAGGAGGTACATAAGCAATTTTCCATTCAGTTTGAAGTAAACAGGGAGGTAGTCATCGTCACAGGACACAGGGTGACACAAAGCCTTCAGGCTGTGAAACCCTACGCTCTCTTCAGAACAGCTTTTTGAAAACCTGATTCCATTCTAGATTGAAAATACAGTCAAGTTTTACTTGAGCTTGCCACAGTTCCAAATATGTAATTGCTCTCCCACTTGCTTTTGGAAACCTAATACTTTTTATTGTTCCTGTGTTCTTTTTGGGAAGGTCTTTGTGATATAAAACTACAACACTGTTCTTCCCAGTTCTGAACATATTCAATATCTGGTCTGGCAAATTGGAGGAAACTCACAGTTCTCTGCTAGGATGATCTCAGAAAATGTATGCAGGGGGCAGCTGCAAACACGAATTATGTGGCGGTTCTCTGCAGACTGCACTCCTCCTGCTGTGAACTACACAAGATTCCATGAGACTTGTCCCAGGATGGCAAACTGCAGATGTGTGCTCTGCCCTGGGATGTGGCAGGGAGGGCCTTGGGTTGTTGTAAGCAGGATTTGCTCCAGGATCAGGAAAGGAAGATGCAGTAGCTCTGACTCTCTGCTGTAGCTAAGGACTCCTCTGAGCTATGGGAATATATGCCTCCTTCAGCTGGCACTGCCTCAGAAGCCTCTCATTTTTCCACATAATTGTGTTCAGAGAATGGTTCACAAAGGAATGATGCCTATCAGAAAGAATGAAGGGCAGATGCATGGCCACACGGAGAAGGCAAGATGAAATTCTGATCCTTGTTGTTATAGCAATTTTGACAGTTCTCTGATTTATTATGATGTAAAATCAGTGTAATTGCAGTACCCTTAGGGGGATTATAGTTTCTTCTGATATGGAAAAAGGAATTTATGTTGTATATGAGTAGTCAAAGATGCTGCTCTGACTCTGACTATTTTAACATCAGATAGTCATCTCTACTTTGTGTAAGCTTCTATGACTGCTTCTTGCTCCTATCATCCCTACTGGATTAGGGGTGAGCCTGTTATCCCACAACCCACATTTGTTTCTCCTCTTCCACCCTGGGTCCCAAAAGGGTACCTTCAGGATGACAGAAGAATTATGTGTTCAGGGGCTATACCAGAATGGAATTTTTGTTGGACATCCCTGACTTGTCAAGGCTATGTATCTGGGGGCATGTATCTATGATGAATATTCCAATATCAGAAGCTTTTGAATTTATTGACAGAATCTATTTGGAAAATTTTAAAGCAGAATGATTGGTTTGGTTCATACTTTCATTTGAGTGTTTAATCTTGAAACGTTGATCCTCAGTAAAAGGTGGAGTAAAAAGCAAAAGTCAAGACTGAAAACAAAGAGCTTGTTATTGGAAAAAATTCTCAATTGCCCTGATTCAGGTAACTTTAAGAGAAACAGCTTGCAAAACAATAACAAAATTTCATATTTTTTTTTCCTTTTGCATCAGAATAAACTTCAAAAACTGAAAGTTCTCCCATAACAGGAAGATTCTTTCCCAAAAGTCTACCACACCCACTCTTCTGGAGCCAAGGATTGCAGCAGGCATCTGTGAAAGGGAGCTCAGCGAGGACCAGAGCACACAGAATGTTTTAAATACTGTTAGTGCAATAGCAAGAGAGCTCACCTTCTTCAACCTGTCTAGTGTAAATAATGGATTCCTACTTTGACATGAAGCTTGGAATCCAAAACTGAATGGCTTAAAAAGGATGTGTTGCTAGCCCTGGGTTTTGAGTAGGGCAACTGCTGGTCCTGCACCTGGGAAGAAAATCTTTCTCTTCCCTGCCTGATCACTTTCCCTACCTGAATTATTCATGAGTGGCATAGAGAAACTGTATCCTTGCATGAGCAGTTCTTTGTTACTTTTCTGTTTTGCGTGTTCCTTGGCCTCTCTGAGGCCTCTGTGAGCGGCTTACTATATGTGTTTTTGCAATCATTTTCTGCTCTGCTTATCTGATTGGGTTAGTTTTGAGCTATTTGTAGACAGTACAAAAAGAGACCAGATTAAAATCAATGCAGACATTGTGTTCCCACACATGCCCTGTATTCCTAGGTATTAGAAATGGGAATGAGTCATCCGGCAATACAGTTAAGTACTGACAAATGGTTGTCTAAATCTCTGATAAGTAAAATCTCTTTGACTTATTGCATATTTTCTGTCTGCACATGCTGCTGGTATAAATCTAAGACAAAAATCTACTCTTCGCCTCCCCAAGGACAGAACTTGCTGTCTTTGTTCAGGTATATTTTCCAATGAAATGTGTGGGAGTTTTGGGGACTACAGCACTGAGACTAAATTTATGTTTTGGAACAGTGGAAGATAAATCCTCCTTTATAGACAACATTTGTCTGTAACAAGGGAAATGCACATGTGTCTCTGCAGCCAGAGAACAATGATATTTTTAAAGCTTTGTTTGGTAACTCTGCTTATTTCCAGCTCAAGAGATGTCTCACTTTCTAAATCATGCTGGTTTTAGCTGTTAAAAAGCAAACAAGGAAATGAATAAAAGTTATGATTGTGATAGAAAGGATAGTAAAATAACACCTGAAGACAACTTGATGTTTTATCTGCAGTGTTTATTTTAAGCATATTTCTTGAGAATTGGATTAGTTTAGCTACAGTGCTGAGTTAAAGTCTTCTTACAACAGTGGAAGGACAAATTAGTGGATAAACTATTTGAAAGCTGGTATAGGTGTTTATTCTTGAAGCTTAAGTGAGAAACAATCACACAAAATCATTATTTCAGAAGAATAGAAGAACCCACTGAATAAATTACCACAATTATTTATTTGCCATTAACACACGTGTTTCAGTCAACGGTAAATTCACTTGTTACTGCTGGGAGGAGGATGGAGCCAGCCCCTCCTGGCTTTCCATAAGAGCCTCTTAGAATCCCTCTTAATGACTGGAAAAGAGCACCTCACTGAGTTGAAAGCCATCTAAGTTTACCTTCGAATTGCATAGTGTTTAATTCTGAATATAAAGAGCTTTGCACCCCTGTTCTGACTGGTTGCAAGGTCCTGGCAATTTTTTCCCCTTTCTTTTACTCTTCTTTTAAAATACAGGTGTGAGATACATTTGAATTTCTTAAGGTTGTCCTGAGCTGGATATTAAAAGAGTGTAGGCAGTAAATGTGCAAACATACCCTCCCAAGTCTTCCACAGGCATCACTGTCACAGCCCTCTTGTTTCAAATCTGGGGTGCTCAGGAGCAGCAGCAGCAAAGTGAGTAATGAATGGCTCTGCTGACAGTATGTGGGAATTCAGTTGAAGCTTTTTTTCTGCATTTGCATTTGCAACAAAAAATTTGAATCCAAGCAGTAAAAGATGCAAAAATAAAATCTCACCCTCTCCTTCCTGAATTCACAGTTTGCATGAGTAACCCCTTGTCACAGCTCCTTTTAAGCACTCTCCACCTTTTCACCTTCAGGACCCGCCCACTGTTCCTTCCCACTCCTGGGCATAAATTGCACTTCTCCTTCTCCCAGAGGTAGCCCTGGGCTACGGCATCCCGTGTACCTACTGTCCTGAGTGCAAGTCATATTTATTTGACTTCTCTAACAAACAAATAGCACATCCATTTAGATTTTATTAAAAATAAATTCGAAAAGAAAACACTCTACTGAACACACATCTTCCCCTGAGGAGAGAAACAGAGAGCACAAACATTTGACAGATGTTGGACATGTTGTTTAGTGCATTACTAGAAGGCACTGAGACACTCTGGTAACAGCAGCAGCATTAGAACTGGAGTGAATGGAGCAAAGACTTGGGGGGATATTTAGTGTACTAAACTTTGCCATTATCTCACCTTCCTGTCCTTGAAGAAATTTATGGGATGTTATGATGAGAATAAAACAAAATAATAACATGGATTTTGTCCTAAACCTTCTACAAAGGTTATTGCAAACTGAGCTATGTTCTTGTTTCAACCCTTCTTTAATTTGCTTTTAAAGACTTGATTAGGGGTTGTTTCATAAACTCCCTGCCTGAGTAGCATACCATCCCCTGTACGTAATGTCCTTTGCTTCCCAACCATTCATACTCAGTAGAAATGGTCAAGTGGAATTGACCCTTGTGTACTAAAATAGCATAAGTTTTAAGTTCAGCTTCAGGAAATCTGGTCTTTTATAACAAATACAGAGTAGATGTTGATATGCTTTAGGCCCGTTATTTGTCTGCCCAAAAAAAAAACCTCTCTGAAAACAGCCTCACACTCTTATATTGAGCTGTGGCTTAACTTTTCCTTTTTGCATTCTACAGTAATTTATTTTATTTTTCAATACTCATGTCAACTTTGTGAAATCTCAGCACTTTGGCAAGATTTGATACATGCATCTTCCCTTCCTGAATAAGCAGCGTGTAGAGCTGGAAAAGATTTCTTCTGGGTCAAGAGAAAAAAAGAAAATAATTGGATGCTGTATTGGGTCAGGAAAAGATAACTAATGGGTCAACTATTTATATACAGTGAAGCAAATCCAGAAATTAGAAGCATTGTGAGAAAAAATAATCTGGAACAAGGTCGGAGAAGGTATTTGACACTGGACCTGTCGTACTTCTAGTGTTCACATGCTTTAACTTGCATAACCCGAATTAGTTACTGTTGCTCTTGGAAATGTTATCCTACCTCAGTTAAAAGCAACTAATTCAACTTTCCAGGCAGCCATTCTTCCAGATGTAGAATAAAATTCTTGCATTTTTTGTGTTCCATAAATACTTCAGTATGCAAGTACTCAGAACTTTACTCCACAGAGCAGTATTACAAAATTGAAACTCTTTCACTGGCTCATATGCTAACATATAATCCATTTTAATCCAGGGCAGAGAGCAATGTCTCAAACATGTAACATAGGTCTTGAAACTTTCATAAAAATGAACGCTGTAAGAGTGACAGAGAAGGCCTCTGAAATTCTGTTCTTTGACTGAGATTATTTTAGATGCTCTCCCCAAATCTGATTCTGAAACAAGTTGTCAAACAAAGTACAAGAAATATGCACATCGATGTGTATACATATATCTCCATCAAAAATGGCCAATTATGGAAGAGTGGTTCTTTGACTACAATTGTTGATAGCTCTTATTAGAGATTGAAATCAAGGAAAAAAATTTTTGTTGCTTCTTTCCGAGAGTTTACATAACCCAAACTAATTCTTCAGCTTGTTTTCCTAACTAAATCTTACTCCACATGCTAGGATTATTCCTGTGATTTGGAAAGACAGTATGTAACATCATCTCTTTCTGACCTCTGTTGCAACTGTAGTTCTGCTAGAATGCTGTAATGAATTCAAGGGAAAATTCTTGTGCTGATTGCAAGGTATCTTGTGATTGCAGGGGCACTGCTTCTCTTTGGTCACTTACCTTGTGATTTAGTAGAGATTTTAAAGCAAGGCTACTTCTTTCGGCCTGTAATCAGCCCTGCTTCTTGAGAATTTAGGTGCCTCCAAGACTACTTTCACATTTCTTGTGTTTTAATGAACTACTTTGCAGATCACCACAATAATGAGTGAACAGACACTGTGCTTCCTGCTCTGCCGGTAGAGCCAACCTGAAATTTTCAATTTATCTGCTGCCTTTACTGCCAGACTGTCTTCACCAGAATACCTTCTTAAGCCTGATCTATCAAACTACTCCTCTGCTTTATGCTGAGATGCCCAAAGAAGAGGGCTGTTAAGAAATGTTTTTGAGGACTGCCAAGAAAATTTCAGCCATTAAATGCAGCTTTATTAGAAAGGGTGACTGTCTGGCCTTGTTGAACTTTAGCTTCCACTTTGCAACTTGTTAGCATCACTTACCACTCAGATGAGTATGATTATAGTCTCCTTCTCTGAAGGATCTGTGTACTTTGAAAGGCTCTAAAATCTGTAAATGCCAACTATTGCTTTTGATTTACAGCTTTACCTTCCTTCTCAGTCTGTAAGAGAAGGTGATGGCATTTAAAAAATAGTGATGGCATTTAACCATCATTGCTTTTCATGGAAACTTCTAATATACTCCTAAATTGTTTGCAGGATTTCACTCTGGTGTTGTGTTGAAGGTGGAAGTCTCAGCTATCTAGGTAAATTTTCCACATTCTGATCTCTGTAGCCATTCAGGCAGACAAGCAGCTTTCCTGCTACAAATGATGTGTTGTCATGTGTTGTTAGACTACATTTTCCACCCTAAGTTTTCTGTAAATTTTATGGCTTTGGATCAGGCAAAAGTTGGATCATTGCAAGTTAAGAACAGATAAATATCTACTTCAGCTAACCTCCTTTCCATGAAAGAGAGGTTTTCAATGTGGGAGTCATGAACAAGTATCAAGATTGCAATTATTTCACTCAGATTATTTAATGCAGACTTTCCTGCTTTCTAGCCAGAACAAAGAAATCATTCACATGAACTAAGGTGGCCTGCTTCTGAGAAGCATGAGCATCTCAGCTGAACAGGCTGAAAAACTTTTACCACCTAAAACCAGCTCGTCAAACAAAAGAATTACAGCAATAGTAATGAGCAGAGGTTCAGCTATTTTACCTGCTCCAGAATTTAGAAATATTCCGAATTGAAAGTGAATGACCTTTGATGCAAGGTCTCCTCTTATACATGAGCTCTTATTACCTAATAACTGTGTAGAAAGGAAGATTAGGTGCAACATTTGCGTTGCATGGGAGAACATGACAGCTTCTACTTGCATTTCCCTCAATGCACACTTTGTGGGTGGGTTTTTCTCATTATAGAAGCAACAAGTGTCTTCATTTTTGCAGATACTAGCTCTTTGTTTGATATAACTATGCATCAATTACCAGCAGAGCATTATTGGTTTAAAATCAATTTTAAGGATTCCTTATATGAATGTTATGTGTTTTTCCAGAGGAGACAGGGTGAAATCTCAAGTAACTCCCCATTGTATGTGACAAGGTTTTGTTTCACTTAGAAGAAATTTGTTTGCCCTTAGCTTCCACATGTCAGTTCCAACAGCTGTTTGCAGCTTAGCAGTATTGTGTTGCATGCAGGAGAGGAATGTGGAGATACCATAGTCCAGATTCTCGGATGGTATAAATCTGCATAGCTGCTCCAACTCAAAACAGATCTCTGCTGTTTTGTGCATTCTGAGAACACATCAATGCTGCAAAATGAAGTGTGGTGCAGAAATCACTGAAAAGGGTAAGACTGTGGCAGTAAATCCAAATAATATAGTATACTCTATTCACAGAATGATATTCTGAGCTTCCTAATCAGGATAACCTTGGTCTCTGCAAAGCCAGGTAAATCAATAAGCTTTATTCAGCTGCAGAATATGGCAAATGTTGCTGTCATGCTTCAATGCTGAGTACATTCTCAGTCATGTGTTTCAGTATGACAGTTTCCAGCATTTTCTGGTGCAAGGTTATCATGTGCAGAGTTAGGCCTTGGATCTCTCAGTAGTCACTAGGGTAGGTGAGCACTGTGTTCTTGACTTATGGCTTGAACTCTACTTTACATTTCCTAAATGTAAAGCTAAAATTTTACTTTTCATTTTAAATAATGGGTTTAAATCCAAGGTGCCAGTCTTGGAATTTTGAATTCTTCACTGAAGCTCTTGTATGTGACACCCTTTAGGATTTTCTGTATGTATTTTTCTTTTCATGATTTTCAGACTGCCACAACTGGAGATGGAAAGGATAACCACAATCACCACTGGGAACCATCTCATCTTTGATGGTGTACCCTGGAACAAGAAGGGACCATGTTTTCACAGCAACATCTTTCCCTTATCTGCTGGACTCTAGTTCTAGTCATATTTTCTGGTTAGCTTTCACAGTTAATTCCAGCATCTTGAGAAGAGGACACTGTGGTTTTTCAACTTTTCTCCAGAATACATTTCAAGTCAGCTGCCCATCATGTGCTTTTTAAGTTACTCTTCCTAAATGCAGGTTTACCCTTTATTATATGTTTCTTTGGAATTGAAGTTTACCTCATTCCCATGCTTTGGTTTTGATTCTCACACTGACCTTTGAAATTGACATTCAAACATTTTTTCACAATTCTTCTCAAATTAAGTACTGACACGAGATCTGCATGTATTCCACAACACCTTGAAAATTGAGTGAATGGGGAGATCTGCTGAGGGCACACAATTAATCCAACTTGGGAAGATATTTCTCCACAGGAAGAATCCAGCTACATGTAAGACCTGCAAGGAAATTGGTGTTGTTATCATCATTACTAAGCAATAAGTTCCATGTTTATTTTTTAACTTCTATGTTTAATTTTTACCTATTTTGTGCTGTAAAGAGAAGGATCTGGATTGCACATTCTGCTTTGAGCAGCTTCCAGCAGGTTTGGGGTTCTGTGTTGGGTTTGGATACGAGACCCTCCATACCCTGAGACATGGAGGTCCAAAAGAAACTAAGGTCATAATCACAACAGATAATCCTCTTCAGGATAATCTGATTTACTTTTTATGGCATTTTTCCTGCAAAGAACAGAATCTACACATACAGCACACAGCGAATAGCCAAAGCTACCACATGTTCATCCCCATGTCTATTTTTGGCACCCACCAGCCAGTCACAGGGGGCTGTTGGAAGGCTTCTGTGGCTACTCTAGAAAGATGAAGGTGCTTGGTATCGCTTGTGCTTCATTGTTGTGTCAAGGTCTTGAAACAAGTGGGATTATTTTTGTAGGCAAGTCATCAGCTAAGAGGAAACAGTTGTGCTCTGTGCACATACATTTGTTGATGCTTTGTTTACTCTTGCTTGGAGCTTATGTACTGACATCACTGCAGAGCCGTGGGTTCCTACAGCAGCTGCCAATTAGAAACAGAATGAACATATCATTCTCAAATGGAGGAAGTTTACAACTGGCCTTTATTATCATGTAATTAAGTTAAGGATCTGGTCTTGATCTTCAAAGTGTTTGGCTCAAATTGTTGCTTGGACTGTCTTTCCTTCCCTAGTCAGTGACCACTAACATCACTGCTTCCTGAATGAAGCACAGAAGAAACTTGCTTGCTTAACTTGTTTTTCATGGCATAAATTATTCAGCAGACACGCAAGACACAAAAAATAGGAATCAAACAGACATATAAAAGACACTTGTATAGCCAGTAGCCAAAAGCAACTTTTCAGGGAGAAGAGAAAAATAAAAAAATGAAGAAAAATTCAGCTACAATTCACTGTGGGAGGACTTTTACTGCTATGTTTTAGATCTGTGCAGTTCGTGCTTTACCTGGACCTCCTCATGTTATGCACAGAGACAGAAGCTGTGCCCTTCCTCACATTTGTACATCCCCACTGGGACTGTGTTGGTTCTCTGTTTACAACTTCCCCTGCTGAACCACTACTCCTTCATGGCACTTGCACATAAAATCATCTTTTCTATTTTTAGGTTTTCCAGCTCTCATCTCTGGGAAGACTAGCAGTGCACTGGGCATGTTCGGTTTAATTTATTTATCTCTCATCACTTATTAATGGTGCATAACACATGTATATGCCATTTAGATGCCTAGATTTATCCTTCATACTTTAAAAAATTATGTAATGAAGTCTCAGCAGACTTGGGATGCTTCTATTTATGCACTTTTTGTGCTGACTTGCTTTTGCTGTCTTTAAAAATCAGCAGGAATACTGTCATTGATTTCAGTGGAAATTAGAGTGCTTCCCAAGTGAAATTTTCACCCTGTATCCTCATCCTCTCTCCAAGTCTTCTATTCTGAAAATTATTTAAATATGACACCAGATCTCACCACTGTCTGACACACCCATGGGAGAGTATGCATTTTTTTAATTACATTTGAAATGAAACCTCAGAAAAAATCCTGAAAATTGAGATATTCTTAATGTTAAAGACAATATATAAATTCAGCAAACTGAGAATGAATTTGCTTTCCTGCCTCAATTTCAGTGACCCAGTTGCTGTTTCTTTTTTTTAATATAATAACCCCATTTTCTATTCCATTATGAAGTTACAAGATCAAGCTTCAGTTTTTCATCTTTTGGTAGCCAGAGTCTTTCATGTACAGGTAAGAAATTGAGCAGAAGTCCACTGTATCTCCAGTTACTGAGAACTTACATTTTTCACTGACTTTAGTAAAAACTGTGGCAACTTTGCACTTCCAAAAAATCAGGCCAGCCTGATTTATATATAGTCATGTAGTGACCTGACTTTCAAAAATGTTGAGTACAAATAAGTTTTAATAAATCCAAGGCGTCTTCATGTGCTTCATGAATATTAAGACAACATCTGAATAAAATCAGCAAGAATTTGACAAAGTCTTTAGAAGTTTCCAGGGATGGAATAGAATATTAATTTGGTCGCTTGGGTTCGTTCCATGACACTGGACATGATTTACACGTGTAAAGCCCAGACTGGCATGGGAAGGGTTTAACCACATCCTGAGCTTTCCCTTTAATTATTTTTCTCAATGAACTTTACAATATGCAGCAACACTTTGGTACAGAGAGCAATGACATATCCTGTACCAGAAGAGATATGAGCACTGATAATAGAACAGAGAGGTCTTTGTTCATTCGTGGGAAAAACAACCAGCTACATTTTTAATCTCTTTCTTTGAAAAACTATTTTGTGCCTCATCTACCGTGTATGAGGGATTAAATTTGAGGTTGAAGAAAAAAACCCAATAATTTTCACTTTTTCCATAACCTTAACAAATAAGTGAAATCTCTTTAGCCCTTTCACATACATGTGGGTCAACTTAAATGCCCTCATATAATAATATGAAATTATTCTATAACAGAATGAGGAGGTGAGCTCAGTTGTTTGGAGCATGGTGCTAGTAACACCAAGATTTTGACATCAATCCTCATATGGACCTTTTACTTAAGAGTGGGAGCTGATGATCCTTGTGGGTCCCTTCCAACTCAGAATATTCTGTGAATCTCTGCCAGTGTAGTGGTTATCCTCTGTCTTCCCCCTAAATATGAAGGCTGTTCATTGCCCACCCCTAAGATTCCATATCTAGTTATCTTGTGAAAAATTCAACACTAGAAATTTTTGCTCCTCTTTTCTGCTGCAAAGCCTTTATGTATTTTTCTGTATCCAAAAATAATTTATGTGCAACTGTCCCAGATAAAAAAAAAATAAATAAATAAACTACTCTGTATTTTTCACATATTTATTTCCTTTTAGTAAAAATTAAAGGCCTCCTTTGGGACTGGACTGTGTGCCCCAAATCAGGGAAAATGAATAAATTTTTCCCATGATAATTATTACTCTGACTTCTGGGCTACAAATCAATATTGTCATTTTGCTTGAAATCCACAGAGTTTGCAATGATCATTTTCCTTTCCTTATTATTTTATTTGGTGCAATTTTGTTATCATTGTACTGCTCCTTGGTCTCCTACAGACCTGTTTTGTAGTAATCACAATGATTTTTACAATATCATATACCTTATTTGCCTTTTGAAATCCTTAAAAGCACTAGAAAACACTGGGAAAGTGGATAATGTGTCTATTATCACTTTCTGTCTGTTCAAAACCAGCATTTTTAGACTGATCTTTTAAATTTAATCCAGTTATTAATATAGAGGCTTTAACTTGTTATATTAGCCATTTCAAGATGTTCTATAAGATTAAGACATTCATTCTCCAAAATTTCACCTGCTCAGATAGTACACAAGCCACATTTTGAGTCTGAGGTATTCAGAAAGATTCTCTGTCTCCTGTAAAATACTGCATTTTGATCTGTCTCAGTATTGCTCTGGGCACTTTACTGAGCTATAAGTGCATGGCTCTGCCTATGATATTAGGAGGTTTTTAAAAAAAAAAAATTCTAGTTGACACTAGATTTGTTTCTGCACATCAACAGAATAAGATCCTGACAATGTTCCAAAATTTAAAGTCCTACGATCAGCTACACTGAGATATCAGTTGGGTCCTTGCCTAGGAGATAAAAAGACAGACAAATGGAAAACACAGAATAGTTGTATCATAAATTCTTATGTGAGACTCATTGTGTCTTTTAAGCTCAGCCTTACTCTTCTTTCCTTTTAGTAAAAATTAAAAGCCTCCTGTGGGACTGGACCATGTGCCTCAAATCAGGGAAAATTAATACCTTTTCCCTATGATATTTATTACTCTGACTTGTGGGCTACAAATCCTTTTGCTTGAAATCCACAGAGTTTGCAAACACCATTTTCCTTTCCTTATTATTTTATTTGGTGCAATTTTGTTATTATTATACTGCTCTTTGGTCTCCTATAGACCTCTTTTTGACTAAGGGCCACCTCTCACTGGCTGGGAGAAGAAGTCAGCACTGGATTGGTTTGACTGAATGGAGTGACTTTATGCTGGATGGCACTGGAATGTCACCCAGGGCCCAGGGAGCTCGTATGATGTTACAGCAGAAATGCCCCAAAGAGGCTGCCCTGAGATGTCCTCTTCTACAGGGGTAGGGTGCTCTGTGCAGGAGAGAGAGGGGCTTCTTTGGGATGTTAAGGGTCCATGTGACAAGGGGGGCAAAAATGTGCACAGAGTTAGTATGGTTTTTTAGAAGAAGCCAATGAGCAAGAGAGCAGGATCTCAACCTCTTTGCAAAGTTCTAACAAAATGTCAAATATTTGGAAGTGTCTGAACTTGTTTTATTGTTTTCCCTATATTTAAATATAAATTTTTCCCTTCTATGTGAGTCCTCAGACTCTCAGGTTGTCCCTTTGCTGCTTCTTGCTTTTTCTTTCTGTTCCCGTGAATCCAGCATTTTTGTCTGCACAAGCAGGAAAGAAAGCCTCAAAAAAAAAAAAAAAAAAAA
>VXBQ01016367.1:84171-144133 GCA_013400175.1 Phainopepla nitens
AAAATTAATTTTTCCCAACCCCCTTTTTCTTTTTTTTTTTTTTTTTTTTTTTTTTTTTTTTTTTTTTTTGTGAAGACTGCCTCTCAGAAGCAGATTGACCAGCTCTAGCAATGAGTGAAGGATCAGGTAGGGTAGCAGTAGTTACCCTTTGAAATACTTTGTAATGTACCATTAAATAATTTTCTTCCTACATCTGAACTTTCTGATTTTCATCCCTTTCTAATTTTACCAAAAAAATACCAGTCATGGATCAAAGCTGTATTCCCCTAAACACATGACAATAGTCTTTTCCACTAAAAACTTGATAGTGTGGAAGCTTTATTATACAAATATTTTAACATCCGTACAACTATTTTTCAGAGGAATTGCACTGATTTCACCATGCCCGTCATGCACTTCAAATGTGATTTAACTCACTTAGTTCTGATCATTTAAATTTTTGCTCTCTAGTGTAACCAACCTTCCTAGGTTCCCTCTAGAGTCAATGGAGAGAGATTTTCGCCTCCGGAGGGGTGATTCATACCTCCTATATTAGACTTCTGCCTCTCTCAATTGACAACAGAAGTGTAGCCTAGACAACTGTGTAGATTAGATTCCTATCTCTTAGATTAGGTGAGATAAGCCCTATTCTTGGCCATCTTTGTGCATACAAATTCGCAGAATTGGAGCTAAATTATCAAAACAGTTGAAGTACCTGGGAGGAGTTGACAGATTAATTGATATATTTAGAAGATTTCCAAACTCTGAGTACAAAACAAAGGCAAATCATCTAGTTCTCTTATGGAGGAAAAAAAAAGGAAAACTAAAAAGTATTTTCATATTTACCTCTCAACTATAAGAATACGATAACAATAAAGAATAACAATGAAATATAACTATTACTGATTAGCATAAATTAGTAATTGAATCTCACAGCTAAGAGGCAAATTTGCTAAGTGTGTTTCACTGATGCCACAAATATAGCCTTGAGTTTTCAGCAACTGCACGTGACTTCAGCTACACAATGGGGCAGAATTCACATTTGAGTAATTCCTGATTTTTTGTCCCCAGATTTCCCTTTCTGAGAAGTCATCTGTCTCCTGTCAGGCAACAGACAGAGTGCAAACCAACAAGGTACCAGCCTTCCACTTTTCAAGAGTACAAAAGTAAAATTTACTGCTAATGGCAACAAAATTTAAAATGTTTTCTGTTTTCATTTTGCGAACGCTGCCTGAAAAACCTCGCCAAAGTTCTGGTCTCTGCACTGGCACTCTACTTGATGATAAGCCAACAAAATAAATGTATAAAGATGAGATAAATCAGAGTCTTCAAGTTTCAAATAGTCTTCCTTCCACTACTTCTTTTCTGGTCTTTGATGTTCTTTTTTCCTTCTTTCCTCAGTTACCTCTCCCTGCTAGTTTCACCAGCAGTTCCTAAGGCCAGAGCTCATGCATTTAGACTGGCTGAGCTAAAGGCCTGCCAGCTCAGAAATTGTCTACATGGGTAATTGTCTAGATGGATAACTCAGAAGTTGTCTAGATGGGTAAGGTTAAATTGTGTTCATACATCAATTGTCATTTGACTTATCTCCCCTTCCCCAAAGGAGTGGTTTTTATAGTTGTTGGGCCTATAAGGAGCATTTGGTGCATGTTTGTGTGCCACCAGTCTCAAGTAGCTGACTTTGAGTTACACTGCTCTTACCCAGAAGAGGGTGTGGGTCCCTCCTCTCTGATGAAAGAGCTGTGCTGGGAGTGTGGGAAGAACTCACCTCAACTTGAGGTGGCATGTCTTCTGCCTGTATTTCTGCTTTACCTCTGTGTTGTATAACTTCCTGAAAAAAACCTCAAACCCAAGGTAGGTGAAGAGGAATGGACTGTGGGTGATTTGGGCATGCAAAAAGTATAATCTGGGAGACATGCTCAATTTACTGCAGATCTGGTGATAATAGCTCTCAAGAATTTTGTCACGACACAAGTCTAGAGCATCCTAAGCTGGTTGTGCATCAGAAACAGAATAACCATATTAACACAAGATAGTAAATCTTGCTTCCTTGTTGAGCAAATTGTCCAAGCTCATATAAACATATGTATTTTGCATCTGGTACCCCCACTAGCTCTTTCAGAGGTAATTAAGCAATTTCCACATGGTAGCATGAGAGTACAAAATATAAATATGTATCAATATATTATTTCTGTAAATATATAAAATAATGACATATAATTGTGTGTGGATTTGTATCTATAATTGTTGATGACTGTTGATATATTGATATAATTGGTGATATATTGTCCCTGATGGTAGGAAGGCAATAATAGTACTTCCTTCTCTCACAAGGGGTTGCAGGATGTACTAAAATGTGTGAGGGACTGTCATGGTGATTGTAACTATATATATAATTTTGATGGGAAATATATTATTTTTATACGGTTATCTTTTTTCTGCATGTACTGAACTGCCTGTCTTCTAAAATCTCTGAGGTAGGAATAAAATTAACAGTTTTCCTCTCAGTATTTTGTGAGCTATAAAATAGCTTTTGCAAAAGTAAGAGGCTACTTCAGTAAAAGGTAGTAAAAACGCTTAGAAATAAGGGCATGAGTAGGAGTTCAAGAAACATATGAACAATGGAGAGATTTGAGAAGAAATGAGAAGGAATGATCAGAGATCTAGTAGACATGATCTTTTTATTTGGAGGAAACACTGAAGAAATCAATAGCTTTTAGTCTTGATAATTCTTAAGAATGTAATATTTAATTGCAAAAAAAAAAAAAGAAATAGGCTATACTAGTCTCTGCTAGAGAAAACGCAAATAAAAATAGTTTATACTCAAACAAGGAAAATATTAAAAGTAGTTTCGAGAAAAAGTAGTTTTCAGGAATGGTTTCCAAATCTATATTTCCACAGGAAGGAAGGAAGGAAGGAAGGAAGGAAGGAAGGAAGGAAGGAAGGAAGGAAGGAAGGAATTTTCTGTTTAGAGACATAAATATTCTAGTTTTTTAAATATAAAAACTTTGAAAGACATTATTTCAGCTGCAGTCTTGAACAATCTTCATTGAGATTGGTGCTGAATAGGACAGAGCTTTAGAGCATTTCTTTATCTACTTCTTACAGATACCAAGTGAGCACCTTTCTGTACATCTGTACAGCCCAAATATTTTTTTATCAGTGCTTAATTTTTCAGTGATGACTTTTCTTGATGCAAATTTTATATTATTCATGAGAACATTTCTATTTTCATGGTCATTTTATCTGCAGACTATTCTGTTCAGAATTGACCGCCAAAAAACATTTGTGAGCCTTCACTCCTGCTCTGATAGATGTTTGCTTACAAATGGATTTTTGTTGTGGTTCTACCTTTCAGCTTTCTTCTAACTTCTCTGAAATTTTCACAACTGCCTGTCTCTGTCACTGATACCACGGCAGCCTATAGATCTATTCGTGTACAATACAGGCAGCCTGTCTATGTACATGAGAGTATAGAGAGATTTCTTTGGACTAATTATCTCTTATCTAAAATGCCAATAAAGAGGTGACCGGTGATACCATAGATGATTTCCTTTTTTATCTTTCTCTATAAATTTCCCTCTTATTATCTGACAGGATCTAAGTGCCAGTATATTTCAGTGTGTTGAAAGGTTTTTATCCACACTTTGGAAGCATATATGCAAATGTCACTTATAATTACCACCCTTTGTTTATATTAAAAATAGAAAAGTCTGTCCAGAACTAATAAGTAACATAGGCAGTATAATTTAATGGTAAAAAAGCTGAGACATAGTGACAACTTTTTTTTGCACTTATGATTAATCATTTTCCTATTAAGGCTGCTGAGAGCAGCATGAAGGCAGTTCCCATCCTTTGCCACTGGTGATGTCACCAGTTTCAGCGTAGCACTTTCAACAGACATCGTTCTGTATACTTAGACTGAAAATGCAGCCCAAGGGCTGCTCGCAAAACTGATGCAAACCTGTTGTTAAGCTCTCTTCTGGAAAGATGTCACAGTTTGTCATATTGACTTTAATAAAATCTCTTGGGTGCTGGGTGAAGTTCCCCCTGAAATACCTGCTGAAAAGTACCATTGTCAGCATGGTGTCAAAGCTGAGCAGGGCTGGGAAAGGTTTAAATTCTACTCCTGATATCCAGCACACCCATGTTCTCACAGGAATAATTTTTTTTTGCATAGTAATGCTTCCCATGCAAGCCTGTCTCCTTTTCTGGCATGAAAAGCCTTCCCCCTGCCATCCCTGGGCTCATATTGAGTTGTAGATATCCTTTATCCCAGCTGAGTCCTCTCCCTCTGCTCCCCTCCTGCTCAGCCAACACGCCTCTGACCAGGGTTTTGGCTCATCAGCCATCTTCAACACAGCCATGTTCACAGCCTGCTGTTTTTGAAATCCTGTCCTCCCTGGGCTTTCAACATGTCTGAGGGATTGCTGTCCTCATTCTCCCTCGCTGCTTGATAAGTTCCAGATCTGATGTTTTACTCCCGATCTGCCTCAGTTAAACCTCTTCCTGGCTTGTTTTTCCCTCAGTCACATCAATTTCATGCTGCCATGAGAAGCTACTGTCTGTCTTTTCTCTGCCTGTGGTACTCAGGTCTCTTGTCTGTTTTTTTTTTAATTTTTTGAAGAAACTCTTTTAGACTACAGCCCATACTGTTCCTCATGTTTGCTTTATAAAACTCTTCAAAGCTAATTGCTCTTTTCTGGTCTTTCCTAAAACTTTTCTGTTTTAAGATTTTTACCTAAGCTTACCAGAGATCAGAGGGGCACAAATAGCGAGTGGTACTGTCTTATTGCACTATCTTCCTCCCCTCCCCTCAGTTGCTTTTTTAAGTCAATCTAGTTCGTTTTAGGCAGATACCATTTCTGATGAGGGTTTGGTGTATTGATGAACACCACCAGAACAATACTTCTGGTATCCTAGCATGATTCTTTGTGCTCTGGGCAGCATGTACTTGGGTAGCACTTTCTTCATCTAGCTGAATGGGTGAGTTCGGGGTGGGCAGTGTAAAATTCTGGAAAAAAGTTCCCCCTGGTAAGAAGTGATTCCGTACAGACAGAGAATGTGTTCTATTAACCTGACTATGACATAGATGTTAATAATCTTTTCCCTTCTTCTATGCTGCTGAGAGGAGTAAGGAATAGGAGCATGAATGTGCTTTTTGTTGCCTGCCTCAGGCAGCCAGAGGCAGATGAAGCTGACTTTCCTAATCACATAGATACAAAGTGGGTAGTTTCCCACACAAGAAAACCACCTACATGACTCAAAATTTCTTTCTGTTCGAGTGTTTCTATTATTGCTTGTTTGGAGAACCAGGAATTTCAGCAACACTGAATATGATTCACCCTGGATGGGGGAACACTGGGAGGGCAGGAACATTGTGGCCAGCTTTGTGCCAGGGTAGGGATGGTCGAGTCACACTGTGAGGTGTGTGGGTTACAGCAGAGCCAGCTGTGATTCCCAGCCTGCAAGGAGCTTTGCAGGAGGTTTTATTCTCTATGCAATCTACCTATCACTATTAGATCAATTAGGAAACAAAGGTCTTAATACTAGTAAGTGCTGAGATCTCTGGCTCTAACCCAGACCTTTATTAGGGATGTGTGAGTCAGATAATTTCTTTGGAATTGATGATGTGCCTAAAACTTAAGCTCATGCTTAAGTAATTTACTGAATTGGGACCAGAAAGCTTGGCAGCTTGCAAGATTGAACCTTAAACTAATCCAAGCATGTTTTTGTTTTTAGTTAAAGAAAAATTCTCCTCCCACTACTCCTAGCCCCATCCTCTTTAATAAAAATTTCAGGTGTTTTTAATTTTATTTTTAAAATATAATTATCTGGAATAAAAGTTTCTCTTTAAAGTGATAATTCAGATTTTTTTTTTTAATTTAGTTCTGTATCTACCACCAGATATCCTGCACAAATGTTTCTTTGGACTGATTCACAAAACCACCTTATTAAGAGTATAACTCATAGAATAGATTGGTAACGTGTAACTCAATCCAAAGACAGCAGATTCAGAGTATGAAGGACTCAGATGCAGCTACCAAATTCAAAGAAGTCTTCCATTGTGCCCCCTTACACTATATCTGTGTTTCTTTCTACCTCTGGTTTCCATGCCCCTGTTGGCAAGCTCTGAAATGAAAGTAAGTTACCTTAAATTATTGCAATTAAAGCACAAGTTATTAGGATTACAGTAGTATAACGTTCAGTAATTCTGAGAAAAACAGTGTTTGATGTAAAGTGTTTCAATGAGAGAGATTTGCAATCAAATATAGAGATGATTTAGCTATAACATATAAAATTCAGAATATTTAACTGAGAATTAATAAAATACAGGCATATTTAATTAAAGTGTCTGTAGATTGTGCTAAAAAATTCTCCCTGAAAATAACACTTTCCACTTGGAATAGTGTTTGGTGATGTAGGAAGACATAAACAAGTAAAATGTCCTCTGTTTACAGTGTTATGCCTGCTAGACAATATCTTTTTTCTGACTATTAATTCCCATGGTATCCTGAATTATCTGTGTGGGCAATTCAGTTGGAAATACAAAGGATATCAGACACTATGGCTGTCTGGGAAAATTTTTCAATCAGAACCTAGGGACCCTGTTATAGAAAAGAGCTATGACCTATATATAATATATGTAATTTTCTATGTAAAATTTTCCTTGAGTGGGATGTAGTATAAGTATAAAATACAGGAAATAGCTTCTTTTACGAGAAAAAGAAAGGCCTCTTTCTGACTTAGTGTATTTTTTTCAAGAATATACAACATTGAGGTGTCTTCTGATATTACCTGATCTGTTGTGTTGTCACAATGTAATGACTCCTACTGCTACTGCCCTGAAGAGCATTGCTCAGGCCTGGGAGTTAGTGCTGTACTGAGATCTTCTTACCTGTAAGAAGAGAGTGAAGTACATCTTCACAAGGCAATTAATGAGCAGTCTTTTTCTTTAGATATCACAACAATGAATGCTGTACTCTGAAGTTGTTGGCCGGGTTGCATTTCATTACAGAGCTATTTGTATCACTTGAGAACCTATGCAGGCAATCTGCCTTAAAGCCAGACTCCTTTGGGTCTGTTTATTCATTTCGAGTTAAAATGAAAACAACAGTATTGAGCAAGAGTTTTCATGTCATGCTTTAGAGATTAGCTTTTCTCAAATTGTGCAAGGGAAGTATTCCATTTAACTGTCCTGCAATGTTTCGTAAGGTTTGGGGTCTCTTGTTATGATTTGCAACCTACTGTGGCAATCAAAGGCCTTCACCTGGAGTTATTTCTGGTTCTAAACATTTTCTAATCCCTGCAGACTGGTTCACAGTGTCATGTGAATAAAATGGTAGGATGAAGTCGTTGTTGCTCAGTTCTCATTTATGCAGCGCAGAGGGGCCATGTGACTCTCCAAGGAGTCCTGTGTGTATAGAAGTGCTGAGTTGTACAGTCAGAGCCTGGAGTTCTCTTTCCCTGGAGGCTCATGAACACAAGCAGGTTTACTTCACACATCTATCCATCCTCTGCTGGAAGCTGTCTCATATCTATATGGCTGGGTGCCACATGTCCTACTGCACCTCACTGACCACGCAAATTAGAAACAAACACCTCTGGAAAGAATATTCCTGCTTCTAGGGCAAGACCCAGGTGTTTTCTCCAGGTTTATGGCACATATTTAAAACCCGATTTCTGAGAGGTGTGTATAAAATCTATGTGTTTATCCACAGGGGAAATAAGAGCAATCTATTTTGATTCAAAATATAAGTGACAAATGATACTGGTGTTAATGGGCAAAAAGAAGGGGATATGAAGAATTGTCACCTTTTCTAAGAATGCTTCCTTTGCTAGGTAAGTGGTATTTTGTCTTTCATGTGGTTTATGAAGTTCTTGGCCATCAAATCAGTCATGTCTCCTTTGGCAACATACAAGACATGAATAAAATAAATAATCCCCCTTCTTTTTTATACTTTTTTTTTCCTGAGGAGTTATGTGAAGGTTGTAGAAGCACCTGTCTCTGGGCTTTGTAGAATTTTGGGGCAACGATATTCTTCAGTCTTAAAAAACTTCCTCATAGGTTCACACTTCTTTGTGTCTAATGCTTCTCAAATACAAGAATTACTAAAAAGATCCTGTGTCCTGTCCATTTCTCATGTGAATTTTCACATACATAATACCTAAAAGATGGAAAATCTGGACATTGTTACCATACCACACACTGAAATTTGCAGGCTGCACAGAGCAACCTTCTTTTAATAGAGCAGTTATGATTTTGTGTGTATAACTTCAGATATCCATAGCTTTTGACATTTGTAGAGTTATACCACTTCATAGCCTAATAACGTGGGCAAGTTTCTTTTGCAAATGAGCGCTGACAAATGCAATTCAGAAGAAATCCCTTTTCCCAAATATGATTGTCCCTAAGGACTGACAAATGAATGCAGCATTACAGAATGGTAAAAGGTGATCTGTGCTCTGCATGGAGGCTGTGCACACTGATTTAGGACTTGAGACTTCAGCATGTGGCTTCAAAAAGTCTGGTGCTCAAAGGATACTTCCTTTCCAGCCCTTACTTTTGAAGTATGCTATTCTTGCAAGAGAAAAAAATCACATCCTGCAATACCTACAAAGAGCCTGGCTTTATCATCCACTGCTCACGTCAAGTAGTGTCTTATGTAAGAAGTTCCATTCAGTTCTGTTTAAATACTGATGTAAGGGAAGATTACCCAAAGCAAGCAAGGTTTGCAAGAGCAGAACATAAAAAAACCCACACACGCAAGGAAGAGTATTACAGAGGCCAAGAGCTTGGTATTCACAGCTGGCTCTGCTCTTGAGAGTAGTTTAAAAGGAAGAAAAGGTGTTCTCTTAACAATGTTTGCCCTTACATAATCATAAATTACAAAGAGCTCTGGCTCTGTATATGAAATGTGAATTCATATTTACAATAGAATCAAGGGATAGGAATATTTTGAACATATTTGGGAACAAAAGGATAGAAGAAATAAAGGAAAAGCTTCAGGGTGGAGCTTTAGATTTTTAGGCATTCTTGAAAATATTCGAAATGTCAGTTTGGAGATTTTTTTTAAGCTAAGGGGATCATGGCTTTCCTTGGAACAGAGACTTTATAAATTCCTTTTTGACTGTCATCTGCAAATCATTTGACTGCTGGTAAACAGAACCTTCTATTTGTTCTGATAACAGAGGGAAGGCTGGAAATAAGGAATTCCACCATAAAGCTGTTAAGGTAGGTCTGAAATTGATGTGTATTGGATCAAAGGATGGAATATTTTCCAGATGATCCTCTGTTTCTTCTGAGAAAAAGAAAAAGCCCAAGAACACAAACCCAAAAATAATGTCCAAGGTGTTAAATTTCAGTTGCTGAGCATGGGGATTTAATTTACAATTTTGTCCTGCCAGGATGAAACCTAAATTTGACAGTAAAATCCCCTTTGTCTTCTTTCTAGTTCTTTTACTACAAATTAAAACTTTCAGTCCTTCAATAGCTATAGATATCTCAGAAGGAAAAATTAGATAAGCATAACTAATGGAAATTTTTTTTCTGTAATCTTTATTTTACAACATCCTTACATATCAAAATAATTGGCCAGAGGAGGCTTCTGATTTGAATAAACCAGAAAGTGGAGAAAGTGGAAGCGTTTATATAGTATCTACTGAATTATTAGTCATTACAGCCTTGGAAAGTAAATAGGAATGTCAGCACAAATCAACCTCCACTTAAATTTCAGTACATGCAAGCCACAGAGGGAGGTGCTTCTGGTATTTCATCTTCAGCCCCCTAAGAATTTATTGTAAGTAGGGTGAGCTCATTGGCCTGTGTAGAGTGAAGGCTGTGCTCTCAGGTCCATTCCTAGGAAGCACTGACCACTTCAAACAAAAACCAAAACCACTACCATTGCCATTGCCATTAACTTTTCTTCCATTTTAGTAAAACAGCTCAAGGATGGGATTATGACAGAGAAGGAACTGTGTTCTGTCCTTCTGTGTAGCACCTCTGTGTCTGACTTAGACATAATTTTTTACAGGAAAGCTTCTTCTATCAACACCAATATTTTCAGTTTAGGATTATTTGGTGAAGTCAGGGAACACTGGTCACAGCCAGGGGTAGCTTATGTGCCCTGGTTATGTAACACAGGGAGGGAAGATGTGGAGCAAGTCCAGATGTATGTTCCATCTGGTCCTTGCTCCACTGTGGGACTGCAGAAGTTTCTTCATGGGTGCTTGGCAGGCTTTTTTTTTCCCACTCAAAAATAAGATTTTGGCTTGCACATGCAACTTCTGTAGGTGGCCGATTATGATCAATCAATTTGTTGTTGTGGTTCTGGGTAAAAGTCTGGCTCGTCTCCCCCCTAGTCCTCTTTCTTAATATCCTTGTCTCACGTCCATCCCTCTGTCCCTAATATGAACATATCTTCTCATGAAGCAGTTTCTTCTTTCACAGGGTTTGTCTCCAGCACCAGAGAGTGCCAAAGGCATAGGAAAGGGAGCTGCCCTGTTTCTTGGGGAGAAGCTTGACTTTTCTCAAAGACAACATGGTGTGTCATGTTTCTGATGGATTTTTGCAGGAGCCACAAGGAAGATATATTTTACAATCTTTTTTTTTTTTTTTATCTATTTTCAAACCTATGCTTCAAATAATAGGGTACTGATATTTTTCAAAGAAAATGTCAACAGAAAATTTTAGGGTATAGGTCAAGTACAATATTCTGGCTACTGTTATTTTTGGAAGGGTACTCACAGATTTTTTTTTTTCCTGAAATCATACATAAATCCTTATGTATTACAGTGAGATTGTTAAAGTCACACAGGCTGCTGTGAAAATGGTTAATCAGGAATAAAGGCAAACCAAAATCTTTAAAGTGCAATTGTTGTTGAACTGTTGCTGTATCTTCTACCATTCAGCCTTCTCTTAATGACCTGGCATCTAATTATGTAAACAAAGTAACTAAAGAAACCCTACCTCATCCTATATAACTAATACACATTTGGCATTGCAGAATGCAATATTTTGTGAATTCAGAGCAGAAAAACACATTTCAAGATGGAGTTCTATAATTTATTCTGATAAGTACACTCTTCACAGAAAACATGGGAAAAAACAAATTAAGAACTTTAATAACCAGCCAGCAGGAAATACAGAAATAAAGCTAAATTGATGGCAATGCTCTGTGTCTATATGGCTTCCTTTGCAGAGAGTATGTCAGCCTGCAAATTCTCCAAACTCATTAGTATGGAATCCTAAATTCCAGTAAAATTCCCTGGACCCATTTTGCATGACCTTGTGCTATTATTGACCTGCTGTGAAGCTCATCTCAGGGCTAGCTCTCAGCCAGATATAAGTGGAACAGATATTCTTCAAGTCTGTTACAAGCAATGCCACCTTTTCTAATTTGAAGCTGAAGCTGTCAGTACAGAGAGATGCAGATCTGTAGTTTCAAAATAAGTACAGGGCATGCTCTTTCTCCTTATTCTCCTCAAGAGGGTAACCATTATTTTCATAGTTATTCCCAGGAGTCCATTAGTAAATCTGAATATCTCTCTGTTGGGTCATAGGAAAGATTCAAACTGACATTGCTTGCAAATGCATCACTAGTAAGATCGAGTCTCTTTCCAAAAAAAAAAAAAAAAACCTAAAAAATCGACAAATATTTAAGTCAATATTTCAGGATATTAGGTGTTGGCTTAACACAGCACATTATCCCAGCATTCTTTATCTGATTAAAGAAAAGACCTACGCACGTTCTATGTGCTGTGGATATTTTCTGAAGCTGTATTCTGTGTTCCTACATATTGTATTGCAGGATGTTTGTTGTGGCTTGTCCCATCAGAAATCCACATTAGTGCATTACCCACCTCAGTGCTGATAGTGCTGCTTACGGAGGTGATATCATTCCATTCCCACTCTCAGTCTCTTGATGCTCTCAGTATACACTTACATTCCCTCTATAGTCTATTAAACTTTTAATGAACATCCTGATTTTTTGAGGACATCAAATAATGGATTTCTGCTCAAATCTCAGGCCACATGATTCAAATTTGAACTTGGTCTTTTGAGGCAAATATAGTCCTTTACTTTTCCTATTAAATTGCTGATGTTATTTTCAAGTAATATTGTGTTCTATAGTACATTTACATTAAAGAGAAATATTCATCCTATAACAGGAATCTCTTGTAATAGTACACATTGTAGAAATTGTTGCAGCTATTTTGAATGCAGTGCTCTCTGTACAATCAGTAAATATAGTTTCCAAATGTGACTTCTTTTTAAATTCTAGTATGGCAATGATTATTACGGCTATTTTTCCCACTTTAGAAAATGTTCTGAGTCTCAAACTGGCTAACAGTTTCTTAGTAGTTGGTAGTTGATTTACTGTCCTCATTACTGTATGGCATGTGGCAGTCACTTCCCTGGCTGCTCATCGCAAGCCTTCAGGAGGATTGAGTACAGAAAGATTGCTTTTCTAGAATAGTAATGGTGGTAAAAAAACACTGATGTTTTATAAAACTTTTTTTTTTTCTAGCAGGTTTTCACATTCAGACATTGAGAAAAAATCACATAAAATTAACAAATTGCAGTTGAGAGTTTATTTCACTCAATCATGATTTACAAAGGGAGCTCCAAGAAAATCCAAAATAATATTTTGCAGCTGCACTCTACGTCCTTCTGAAAAATGAAGCTCTGACTACAGGCTTCTGCAAGGCCAGCCACTGCGTGTGTGTGTGGGTGTGGTGGGCTCGTGCACACACTTGGTCTGTTTGAGTACTCCCTTTTGTCAGTTTTACCTTCTGCCCAGGACTGGCTGCTGATTGACTATAAGCTGTTACAGAGCGAGGTACATTTTAGCAGTAGATGAAAGATCATCCAAACATTTTGTTTTACCCTCCTTTGTGAATAAACCCATTTGGCATATAAAGTACCTTGCCAAGCTGCAGCCACATATTGCATCTGGCTGATTGGGGTTCGTGTTGTTTTGTCATACCACAAAGCACCAGCTCTCTCACTTCAGCTCTTAGAAGATTTAAGGCCAGTAAGCCTCGCTTTTCTCTGCAGAAACATAATTCCCTTCTTTTCTGAATTGTTCCCCTTTGGTTCCTCATGCTTGTTTCTTTCTCCTGGAGCACTGGAGGGGAAGCTGAATGGGCAAGAGAATGTAATGGGTATGAAGAGAGCCCTACAGATGTGAATATTAGGATTTTTGGAGACTGCACGTGAGACACTGTCTCACAGAGAGGTGATGAGACTCTGGAGCACCTCAGGGCCACAAGGGATGGTGGCACTCTTGGACAGGCTCCAGGTCATACAGAGTAGGGGGCTTGAGTAGCTACAAGTATGGTCACAGAAAGGTAAAAGAAATTTTAATTTCTCTCTCAGGAAAATAATCATGTATACAAAGCCAACCAAGAGGGCTATTTAAGAACAAAATCAGCAAAAGGGGTTTGAAGATATTAAGGTAAGGCAGAGACAGACAGGCCAATCTCCTCTGGCACTGCGGTATCTCCTGGAAAACTAGAAACCTCATATTTCTGGCAAAAGCCTGAATTTTATCATCAAATTTTCAAGTTGTGGGATTTTGCCTATAGGCAAGAAAGCAAATGGAACATAACCACCACACAGTCATACTGAATTTTGAAGAACAGTGAATGACAGAGTTATTTGTAAGAGGCAGAAGAAATAGAAATGGCCAAGCAGCACTATCCGAATATTTCATGATTCTCAAAGCACTTTTGTTTCTTAGTTAACATCTGCAGCATCCTAATGGGCCTAGAAATTATTTATTTTTCATTATTTGCTAATTATCTCATCCAGGATAGTTAGCTAACTTACCTAAGACAACTGTCTATTTTAAGCTTTTTGTCTAGAGTCCTCCTATATTCAGTGAGGAAAGACAAATCAATTGCTCTTACTGCCTCTCTTCACGGATAGAGAGAGTTTAGATGAAGAATTTTGACTAACTGTCTGCCTTTCTGATGCAGAAAACCCATTGAAAGAAATTTCATCCATACTAATCAGTGTAAAACGCTGACAGGGAAGGTAAGAAAACACGCTGAAAATAAGGTAGAACATAGGTATCATTTTTCAAGTAAAAAAATCACCAAACTAATAAATTATTTTCTAATGCAGATTACAAAAAAACAGAATTAAATTCAAGTAAACAAATAATGTAAGAGGTAAAAATAATTATAAACACCAGAAAGAAATTGAGAGTCACTGTCTGGCTGTCTAAAATTTAGACAAATCTTTACCTCTTGCATCAAAACCCGCTCTTAACTGTATTCATATAACATTACTGAAGTTAAGCGCACTACATAGGTGTGAAAAGAGAATTTGAATCTCATGTAGTGTGGTGTGAGATCATATACTTTCATTACCTTGAAACTCATATGATGGGAATAAAATAGATTTTAACTATGTGACTTTCAAAATTCTTGCAAAATCTGAAACGTGGCTTTTTTTCAGGGGTTATGCAATGTTTACCTATTGGTAAAAAAAAGAAAAAATGCATGCTGAAATTCTCAAAGTTTCAATCTGCAAACAGCCCTATTGCATTTGGCAAAGGCTGTATTTAACTGTTTGAAATAGAGTGTGCATCCTTCTGTTCTTGCATATGGAAAGGGCAGAACTAGGGAATGAAGCTGCTCATCTTGCCTGGGACTCCTTGGATTGCCAAGTGCAGGAGCATCCTCTCCAGCAATTTTAATTCATAAGCAAAGGTGATTTGTTGCTAGACTAGGCTCTGTTCTTTCCCACGGGCTCCTGTCAAGGATCTTGGATAAATTCACGAGGAGCAGGTTTGGGCCTTTAGCACTACTGGCAGCCTGTGGTCCTTTACGTTCTACATATACATGTGTGTATAATTTTCCTATTTTCAGTCTTCAAAATTTAGCCGTTCTCCTTGAAATGCTGGGATCCTGCTACCCATGACTATGGTTACAGTTCCAAAATCTTGACCCGTTTTACTGTTATAGAATTAACAGCATTAGCAAATAACACTGTGCTGGGTAGTGTCAAACAGAATACAACATGCTAACGTTAGCTGGGCTGTAATGGAAATCTATAGAATACCAATATTCTTGTTTAATGAATCTACAGGTACTAGTATTGTCCTGCATGGGACAATAAATGAAAGAAAAAAAAAAAATTCAAACTAGGATGAAAAGATTATTACAGATTACAAAATCTAGAAGTCAAGTTAGAAAAAGATTGCCATAAAGATTTTTCTTTTCAATTAAGTATTATTTCTTTATGAAACAAATAAAAAACTCTTCAAAAATTTTATTAGTATTAAAAACACTTAATAAAATGTTTTTAACACTAATAAATAAATAACTTGTTGCTTTATAAAAAAAACCCATTTTTTATAATTATTATACAGCAGTAACAAAGCAACAAGATATTTATATGAAAGTGGTGCGCAGCATTCCCAGACTAGAGATGCACTAGATACTGAGCAGGAAAACAAGCACTTGCTATCATATACTACAACATATTTCACTTTTATAATTACTTTCACCAGGAGATCTGCAGATATGTGTCAAGTAAAATTCACTTAACTGTGAAGAGATAAATTGGACTCCTTCTCCATGTATTCCCACCTCCTTTTGCAGCCACAGGAGAAGCAGCAGGGTAGTTTGTAGATCAGTAATGTGCAGTGCCGTGGCTCAAATGTTATCAGAAAAAACCAGCCTAGTTTCTGCTGTTAAAGGTAGCACAATGAGTGCCTCCTGCTTCATCCTGCCCATGCCCTTCTCTCTTTTTTAGTGTGTGATGTCACTGAGCACTATGTGGAACACATGGTTTGTAGGAAGCAACACAGGTTTGTCTGGAAGTCATCTCCATTCAGCAGCATCCTGTGTCAGAGTGAAGTCTGCCCTGTGGAAGACTGGATGACTTGTTTGATGAGGTGGTGGAAAAGGACAAAGAAGTTTTTAATTTAAAAACTCACATTTTATATGATGGTAGTACTCTGTTGAGTTTTCTTCTCTAAAGTATTTACATAATAATTCAATTAATATAATAATATGCTATATATAATCATAGTTTTTTGGAGAAGAAAATGGTTAAGCAAACACACACAGAAAAGTGTACTAGACTTGCAATGAACATGTAGTCACTTCTAGATTGTTGGTGCAGTAAGGGGTGTGTTTGTGTTATCATAGTGGTGGGAGGGACCAAGTTGGGTTTTTTTAATAAAATCAGCCCATATGCTCCTAAAATATGTTGGGAGTCCAGCATTCCTGCTCCAATAGCTTCAGTGCCCAAGTTTACCACACATTTTCCCAGTTCATCACTTTCTCTTTTCAGTAGGCGCACTTTAATATCAGCGCCACAGTTGTCATCTTCCTCACTGTTCACTTGTGTACACCTCAGGAGCTTTGCCAAGAGAGCCTGGGAGAATGTGTGCACACATAAGGGATGGATTATATCAGGGGTGCAAAGCTATTAAACCAAACCTGCAATATGACTGCTGCCAGCAGCGAGATTTGGAAATGGATTGATTAGAAGAAGCACAACAGGAAGGTGAGTTTGAAACTGTTTTTGGTATGGCTGTGAGAATAGTGTTGCACATCTGCTCCACAGATGGCCAGAGATGGAAGACCATTTCTGAATTTTAAGTATTCATTGTTGTTTCAATTTAGGATATATGGGGGCTTCAGATTGAAGAGTGATTGTAACACATGCAGCACATGCCAAGCTAGTTTTAATCTGAAACTGCATACCATAGGATACAGCTGCCAAGTATTCAGGTTTGTCTGCAAGCACACTTGGCTCACAGAAAAAACAACATTCTGGGAAGGGGATTTTGTGCCATCCTTAGTGACCAAGCAGATGATTAGAAGATAAAACTACCCTAGTTATGCCTATATATGCAAACCTAATCCTAATTGAAGGCTAGATGTAGCTTTCTGTCAACACGCACTGCTGGTTGTTACTAACCTGAATTTATGTAGAATATCTTTCAAAGTGTGACAATAGGGCATTTATGTCTATGTTCAATGAACTGCAAGAAAAAACAAAGCAAAATATTATTCTGCAATAGATTATTTCAGACAATGTTTTCTATATGCATACAAAATAAAGTAAAAAAAAAAACCCTTAAAAAACCTTTCAGTTGTGATATTTTTCATGTTAGAGTTTCAAGAGTATATGTTAGGAACCATGAAATGATGGACCAGGACACACTATCCATATTAGCAAAATAAGAGGTTGTCTTTGTTATGAAAATCACACAGATGTGTGAAAAAAAAATGCACTTAATGTATTAAAACTTGGGGAAGGAGTAGGAGAGATAATACTAGTAATTTTCACCCCTTTGCTGACAAACATATGTTTCATGTGTTTTTGCTTCGAAGCTACTTGAAAACAACTTAGTATCTGATAGCCACTTATGAAACTAGGCACTGACATCAGAAGTATTTTGATTATACAGATAAAATGTGTTTTTTTTCTCTAAAGCTACTGCTGAAATGTGGGGCCTTTGCTCTATTATCCACATGTATCATATGTAGGTATCAGACCAAAAAAACAAAGCAACATTTAATCATAATCAAAATTTCCTCTAGTTTCTTCCATCCACGGAACTACTGAAAACAATCTCTAAATATAAGAAGAGATAAGTAGTGAAGCCGAATTCAGAAAGTAACCAAAGAATCCCATGCCTCTTCTAAAGGAGAAATCTGTTTTAGGAATGGGTTAGACAGACTTGTCATGGATAGCCTAGATATGTTTAATTTTTTCGTCAAAGAAAGCAGATAGACTTGTGTACCTTTGAAGTCTTTTCTAATACTACACAACTGTGATACCTTAGTTTTTATTTACCTTAAAGGGATTAAGGCTGATTTGGTGAGTATTATACAGGATCTAGAACAAAGAGAGCTCTTTCTCTGATGAATTAACAGCTTCCTTGCCCTAAGGATATTAGAGTTCAACTACAGACAAGACTACAGAGGTGAGGAAAGCATAAAAACAAAAGATCATAACAATAATCACAGAACTACATTTGGCTTTTCAATAGCATGATTTGAGCATTTTTTCTAATCTCCTATAAGGCCATCTCTCAATTTCCTACAATAAGTTACTGCTAATATAAGAGAATTGTTACAAAACCACCAAGATTAGTGATCATTCTCATCCCCTTTGCAACAGCATTTTATAACTCTGAAATCATTTAAACGGGTGTGTAAATGTTGTATCCTTCATGAATCTCACTTTTTTGTTTTATAGTTACCATTGCATCAGTGTTACTATATAATTGCTAATGCAGATCGTAGCAGGGAGAGACCATTTTTAAACAGCACTTTTCATATCTGAAATTCAGAGCTGGGATTTCATTTTGATCTAGTATTGTAGACATGTCATCAGTTTCTGGCCTACAGGCAACAGTGCTGAGCAGGAAATGAACTACCGTCAACACTAAACTTTTTTTTAATATTTTCCCTGTAAGATAATGAGACATGGAAAAAGCAAAATACAGTCTTGAAAGAAAAATCAAAACAATTTTTTGTCTGTGTAGTATAAAATAGGGATTACTGTGGGTCAGGTGATATTATAGAAAGACATTCACTGGCAGAGTAGGACAGAATATCATGATTTGGAAGAGACAAGGGTCATTGAGTCCAACTCAATTCTTATTCTCAATTCTTATTTTTCTGGAGAGCAGATAAATGCTGGACCAGCCAACATCTGTAGAATCCTCTGATTCTGAAGAGAAAAGACAATGGCTGCTGCCCCAGACCCATGTCACTGGAGGCTAGGGATGTTGGACTGGGGTTGTTGCATTGTGCCTGGAACAAACTGGAGGAAAAAAATTGAAGACAGTGCAATACAGGTATAGGGAGTTTCTAGGAGCTCTTCAGAAAAAGGCAAGATTAACAGCCCAGAAAGCTGTAGGTAGGCTTTTGGGCTCAGGTTATGGTGTTAGATAGTTACCCAAAGTGTTTGTCTTATCTTGATGTCATTGGATCCATTTTTCTATTTTTAAGTTATCCTTCTATGACAATATGTGAGAATCTGCATTCTATAGGAGACTGAGTGTGCCTCCTATGTTGGTATGATCGATGTTTTTATGATCTGGAGATCTGCTCTCTCTAGAACTTTTACAATGCTTTTGTCTAGTGAAGGAAAATAGGCTGAAGTTCAACAATGCTCCCACCCAACTCTTCCAGAAAGTACCAATGAGATATTAAGATGAATTTATTTAAATTATTCTCAAATAACAGCTAAGAAAGCTACGGTTGCAGTGTAACACACTCAACATGAACCTTTGTACTCTTTCCTGTGCTAGTTTAGGCATTGAATTATTATGAATCAATGAGTAAAGGCATGTGGTTTTGAATGAATTCTAAATTAAAAATACATTTCTCTACTTTTATGAATAAACAGTTGTTTTGACAAAATATATTATGAGTTCCATGTGGCATCACTAAAATAGTCCCACCAATCCATTTTCCCCTCATTGTCTCTTGAAATGCAAGAACACCTTATATTTTAGCTGTCATCTTAATGGTAGATAATATTATAGGGGAAAAAGAGCTAATATCAGCTGCTTTTAATTTAGGCAGGATTTCTTTTACATTAAGACAGAGAATTTTTCTTCTATAACCATTTTGACTGGAAGTCATAGGGCCTTTGCCAAGAAGTTTCAATTATGCTTTTAAACTATAAATCCTAGGAGTCTTGAAATTACAGGGTGTGGGTAGCGATATGTTAAATGTTTTACAAGTGAGGAGAAATTAGTCTTTTTGGCTTATCCTGAGTGCTATTAAGAAACAAAACTGTTCTTTTGTTTAAGGTAAAAGTAGTTCCTTCCAAAGATGTCTGTTAAAACTTGAAAGCATTTTCATATAGTTCTGTGAAAATGACACACAAATAACTGCAGAATGTTGAGGAGAGAGCCAGCCACAGAGCCTCACCCAGGACACGTTCATCAGGAGGACATGGTGTAAACACAATGTAAGATGTTTTGCCTGCTAGAGCAACCATGGGATTATTTGGGGTGTGTATTGGCTCTACTCACCTAACAAATTTCCCATGTGGTATTTGGGTGGGGGAAATGAAAAACTACCCCCTTGTCAGGTATGAAACTATTTCCTTTTTCAGTTTGAGGTTTAATGTATGCCTTGGTCGTTTGGGTGGAGGACACTAACAGCTGCAGCCTTGAAGGAGAGGGTATTTCAGTTGGGCCAGGAAAGATTGCTCCACACCTTAAACTTGCTCATATCAATAATACTTGGGACAAAAGATGCTGTATCAAGAGATGGTGTAAAAGACTATTCATAAAGCCCTCCTTCAACTGGGGCAAGTTTCACTGCAATCCTGCTGTCACAAACACTGTCTTTATTAGTGATCAATAGTAAAGTCAATCCTGCATGAAACAAATCTGATTCAACTTGGCTGTGATTGGATGACTCTCCTTCTATCATATTAGCCAGACTACACAGGAACAGAGTTTGTTTTGGCATTATGTATTTTTCCAAAGACAGTAGAACAAATAATATCAGCTCTGGTATCAGGATGAAATGGTGAAGATGAACAGTACCTACTCCAGTGAAAAATATTTGTACAAATTCAACCCTTCAGTTATTCTTGGGGAAAAAAAAAAGCGCCAGCTGAATAAAATAATATAGAATCAGCCTTTTACATCATGTGGCTTTCATGTTTTGAACCAGTATCAGGGGCCCTAAAGGTGACATCCTTTGTCTTATACACCTATAGCCTCAAGTAATAAAACACACACAGTTCCTAAATTCCTCTGTTATGGGTATATCAATCAGTTCACTTCAGAATAACTGAAAAACTTGGAGGTAAACATATTGAGTCATATTCAGGTTTGCTATTGACACTTGCTGAAAATTTTCAGGTGTTTCTGTTCTTAGGGCAGTCAGTGAGTTTACTACATTTCCTCCTTTCCCAGTTGAAGTCGGGCTCAAAACCTAAATGGGTAAGAATGAGACCTAGCTCATTTAGCTAAACTTTGCCTAAAAACTGCGCTGAATCATTCCTTTTTCTTTAATTAGCATTAGCAATAATAAGCTGTTAGTACTTTTCGAACCAAAGCTTTGGCCTTTAGAGTACTGTAAGAAATCAAGGACAGTTCACTCTTCCCAAGTGAATTATTCTAGCCTGTAATCTATGGAAAGCAGGGAATAAGTTCCTGTTGCACTTTTGAATGCAGAACATAAGAACGTCTACGACTGGGATTCTTAATCACAACTACTAAATTACAAATCAGCAACTTTTATTTCAGTCATGGCCTAATTAGAGTTAGTACACAGTAGGCTGCAATGCTGACATTGAAAGAGCTGATGAATGTCAATATAATCACCTTTTTCCGTCAAATATGAGCTACTGTGCTCAGTGCAGGGGTAACTTGGAGAAATGTTAGGCATCTGTGATAACAGGAGATGAAGATTAGGTAGTTTAATAGCCTTTCCTCTAAAGTCTGTGATTCTAGAAGAACTTACGAGTAAAGAAGATGTGAAATGGATTCCCCTTAGCTTCATGCTGTGTTTGTCTTTAAGGTTCGTGTTCTTTTCGAGATGATGTGTAGTTATTATTTGTAGAACTAAGGAGAATTTACCTGGATATGATTAGATTTCTCTGTAGCAATTTCAGAGATTTCTAAAACGTCCATGAAGCAAAAGGAAGCTGGAAGTGCACCACCCATGAACTGAATGTAAACTGTGTCCAAGAGCAGAGCTCATGATCAGAAGTTACTCTTATAAATTTGACCTTACCTTCTTTCCGCTCCATCTCCCCAAGGTCATTCCAAATTATATTTCAGTGATTCATGTTTCCTAAATTTCTGTTCAGTACGGCATGTTTTGCTACCTTACTCTTGATATTTCACAATAATTCAGCAGGATATAACAACTATTACAAAACCTGACAAATGAAATTTTTTAAGGTAATCTGAGAGATGATTTTAAGCAGGAAAGATTCCAATCTTGCAATTTGTTTCACATTGATAGGGCTTGGTACAGGATAACACAGGAAACAAATAATCAGGGATGCATTAATGCATAAGAAAGCTGCAGGATATTATAAGCCATATGGGTTTTCAGTATGTGACCCCCTACCTTTTGTCCTCTTATATCCGCTTCTGATATCTGGTGAGAAAGCCACAGTCCTGACCTAACAGAGCCATCCGTGTGTTCTGTTCATAAGCCATTAACAGATTCCTAGAATTGAACACATCAAAACAATTTTGTAATTGTTTTTTTTTCCAGACCATCCCAACTAAGCAAAGAACATCTGTTTGTGCTGAAAGCTGAGCTCATATTTAAGTATATAGCTAAGCAGCAGCATTAATTTTTAACTTCCTTTATGAAACAGTTCAGAGTAAGCAAAGCTCAGTAATCCAGAAATAACTGGGAGATAGAACTTGAAAACTTGGCTCAATTTGTTTCTAGGATATGAGATAAATGTCTGAACCTAAAGTTACTTCCCACCCTTCAGAGATAAAAAGGTCAGGAAACATCCTTTCACTCTGCAAACACGCTGACCCAAAGACAGAGAAATTCTTTAAAAATCAAATCTGAATCCCTACTTTTCTTAGGTCATGAACTCTTTTTTAGTAATATTTACTGTCAGAGTTTTCAGATTATCTGACCAAAAAAAAAAAAAAGTGTCACTCTTGCTAATGTAGAGGGTAACTGTGTTCTGTTGAATGCCCAATGGCTTGTCTTCTCTATTTTTCTATTGACCTGTGATACATACTTGAAAGAATCAAAATAAATCATTTATATAACAAGGGGATACTCCATAGAAAACTTCAGAAATAAAAAGCTTTGGAGATTTACGTGTCAGACTAGGGCATCAGCTTCATGTTCAACTGAGGTTTCTTATCTTTATCCCACACTACCTAGAAGAATATAAATCTATAACAGGGGAAGTACCACAGATGCTGTAGTTTACAATATCTAGAAGAAATAACAGAGGCAGAGGAGGCATAAAAGGATAATTTTGCTTATACAAAATAGCAGCCTGAAAAATAAAACCAGAAAAACAAACAAGCAGATGGAGAAGGCGAAGTCTGCAAGACACAGCTGTGCAAAGT
Organism: Phainopepla nitens; assembly: GCA_013400175.1. NCBI lineage: Eukaryota > Metazoa > Chordata > Aves > Passeriformes > Bombycillidae > Phainopepla > Phainopepla nitens. The sequence goes on from VXBQ01016367.1 coordinate 107,217, forward strand.
ATTTAAATATCCAGATGCAAAGCAGCTTAAGGGTCAGGGACAAGGAAAGGACACAGAATGCTCTTAGCAGCTCTGTAGCATGATTGAGTAGTCTGCTTTAAAATTTCAATCACATTAAGGATTGTTGATTGTCCAACTTTCTGTCAGATTTAGCTGGAATCTTAGATTTTGTTAGAAATCCAGACTCCTGAAACACCTGAGCAGCTTTTAATATTTGTTTGTTGCTATTTACATGGCAGTAAAATAATTAATGTGTAGGAAAATAAAAAAAGCTTTTTCAATTGGTCTTTACTCAATTCTTTCTTAGCAAAAGGAATAATAAACCATTTTTTTTTAGAATAGTCACAATTGTTTTCTGAAGCAGTTAGTACCCATAATAATAATTTATGCTTTTACTGTATACTGTCTTCATCTAAGGGATTCAAGTGCTTCATGAATGTTAATTAGGCATCTGCAGGCATCTGTTAGGCACCACCACCAGTTGCTAGAAAATGATTTTGGTCTATCATTAGCTGAAAAGGCTCCACCTGCCTACTTTGCTTAGTATGTTGTAAAGGGGGTTAAGGGAGGGTATCTGCAAATTGAAATGTGCAAAATACAGATCTTGCTCTAAAATGTAGCTGCAGTGAAAAGTGTTAACTTAAAATGAGTTCCTGAATAAGATTTTATTACTGCTTTGATTATCTTCCTGGGTTTTGGACTCCCTCCTGAGCTGGCAGATGTACTCTCACATCATGTCAGTGGCTGAAAGATTCTCATTCCTACTCTCAGTCATGTCTCAGGTTCTTCAGTAGTTTTGAGATCCTGTTCATGGCTATAGATTCATTTCATAATCTCTCTACAGACAGGTTCAAATGCCTCACCTGCTTTCCTGCTCACTACACTTCTTTCCCATATCCTCCATTGCCTTCCTATTCTGCCTTTGTTCCAGGTGTAAGATGGTCCATGGGCCTATTGTGCCCCTTACAGACCTGGCCACAGTCAGGAGGAGACATTAAATTCACTTTTGTGACTCAGCCAACTGAGGAAGTTGTCCCACCTGACCTGGATTTCACAAACAGAGATGGACTTGTGATTGATCTGATGACTGGAAGACAGCTTGGGCACAGTGATTGTGAAATGATAAGACTACTTAATTCCCAGAGAAGTAAGGATGAGTGCCAGAAAAACTGCTACCAATTTGGATTCTCAGAGGGCAACCTTAGTCTGTTTAGGAGACTGGTTGAGAGAATCCTTTGGGGTACAGTCCTGAAGAGCAAAGGAGTCCAGGAGGACTGTACATTCTTCAAGAAGGAAATCCTAATGGTACAGGAGCAAGCTGTCCCCATGTGCCAAAAGATGAGCCAGTGGGGAAGAAGACTGACCTGTCTGAACAGAGAATTTGGGTAGAACTCAGTAAAAAAACCAGGTGCTTATGACCTTTGGAAGAAAGGACAGGGAACTCAGGAGGACTATAAGGATTTTGTGAGGTTTTTCAGGAGGAAAACTTGAAGAGCCAAAACTCAACTAGAATTTTCTGGCTAGAGATGTAAAATGCAATACTGATGTAAAATGCAATTAAAAAAAACTTTCTATAAACATTTTCCCCCCAAAAAAGGAGAGCCAAGGAAAAACTCCATTGTTTATTGCTTGTTGGGGCAACCGTAGTGACAAAGGATGAAAAAAGTCTGAGGTGCTTAATACCTTCTTTGCCTCAGCCTTTAATAGCAAGAGCAGTTGTTGGAGTACCAGGCCCCCTGAGCTAGAAAACAGGGATGAGGAGCAAAAGGAAATCCTCTTAATCCAAGGGGAAATGGTCAATGGCCCACTACACCACTTGGACACACAAAAGTCCATGGGGACAGATGGGACCCATTCAGGGATACTGGGGCAACTATTGGAAGTGCTTGATGGTTGGATTTGATTATCATAAAGGTCTCTCCCAACCTAAATGAGTCTATGATTCAGTCAACAAATCATTCACTCTTCTTTTTAGGGTGAAATCTACATTTTACTGTATTTTTCAGTAATGGCTTGTTTTCTCCTTACAAGGAGCTTCAGAAACAAGGTAAATAATAAGAGAGGCAGTGGCAATGAAAACTGAGCTGGCAAGTCACATGGGAGCTACAGTTGTAAGCATGGCACTTAGACAAACATACTGCAGTAACCTGCATTCCTCATAGGGGAAATCTGCAAAGCACAAAGAATATTGTTTTCCTAACTTCTGATTTCGTAATTAAGGGAAGAAAGTGCATTTAGATGTTGAAAACACACACAGGTATTTCCTGTGACTAGAGAAACAAAAGTAGAAAGGCAATATAAAAGGATTTAGATAAGGGAAAGCTTCTGATTGTTCATTATACATTTTAAAGTGTATTAAAATTGTATTTCAACTTGGTTTTAACTTGCAAGCTCTTTCTGTAGGACTCAAAGACATCAGCTCCCATTCACATGCTAATATGTTTGCATTAAACAAGGTACTATGTCTTCTACTTTCTTAAGAATTTTTTATATGCTGCTATTACAGACGGGCTATATATTGGAGGTCTGATTCTGTCTTTTCAGGGTCTGTCACTACATAGAGGCAGGAGGAAGCCCTGAGACTCTGGTCACATCCTTACATATTTTTCATGAAATACCATTGACATACAAAAAACACCCTAAGAAAGCTGGTTTATCCCTAGGCAAGTTTGGTGTACACAGATCCAATAGAATTAGTATAATTTTACTGTGGATGGTTGGGTGGGTCAACTCAAAAATTATTCATGTGAGTTATATGGGCAGAATAAGCCCATGTCTTATAATTTTAAAGATTTTTTTTTAAAAGCTTGCAAAATTTGATATAACAGTGTTGGTTATCCTTGAGATAAATCACAAGCTGTGTCTTAGACGTGCCAGAATGTCACTGGGCTGTTCAAGTGTTCCTTGATAAGGACAGAGGATTCTGTGTCTGAGCTGGTCTGCCATGATTGTTTTAAGGCTGTATATCACCTAATGCTATTCCAGAAGCCTGGAAGCCTGGTTTAACACAGCCCACACAACCACGTCTGCTGGGGAGCCCTGGTGGATCATGCTGGATATATGGGAGAAAGCACTGCTGCCATCACACTGCCTACCAAGGTCCTCTCAGGTCTAAGAGGTGTCAGTCGGGTCCCAGTCTGCAGCCTTGCTCACTTGGTTTTCCAGCACACATTTCAGTTCTCTCTAGAGGCTAATTTGCCCAGGGATCTGAGGTCAAAGGCAGTGCTGCAGTCTAGCTCCCTGCCCCAGCCTGGTTCATGTCTCGGCACCTCTGCTCCCCAGCATGGCATAGACACCAAAGTTCTCCCGGTGTGGGTGTGCTTCTTCTCAACAAGAAGGAGAAGGATGTGCTCCTCCTCAACAGTTTGTTGTGGAAGCAAACAAGTGCAGTTCAAGAGCTCCTGCTCTCTACATGTAGCTGCAGCATCATTTCCTAGTTATGAAATGAATTATGCTTTCATTTTAAAGACTGTTACCTAAAAGAAAGGAAAAAAAAAAAAAAAAAGGAAAAGCATGACTTTCAACTACATTCCTTTTTCCTTGCATTCAAGAAATGAAGCTAAAGCCAAAGCATTGCTGAACATGGAAGCAATTAGTTCTTTATCAGCTACCTGAGAAAAACATATCCACTGAAGAACAAAACCTCACAATTATGTTAGGCAAAGCTACCTCAAAATCTGTGGACATTTTTTGGTTTTTAATTCTTAAAATCCCTTGGATCCCAACTATTTTCCTGCTGTTTCCTGTCATCAAACTCTTTTTGGTGAACAAAGATTTCTTTTGTTGCACAGACTTTGCACATGATTCTTTTTTTTTTTTCCCCTTCTTAGAAAAAACTTCAAAACATTGTTTTCAGAGCCTTTTCTTCCTATGTCCTCCTCAAATCCTTTTTCCTGAGGGACATCCTTGTTCATGGTAGCTTACTGTAAACAAAAGATGATATCAAAGTAATTGCTTCAAATATAATTGAAAACAGATTTCTTCATGTACAACACTTAGTAATGTCTTTGCATGCACATAATACTTTTGCACACTTTGTTAATGCTTAGGAAATAATCATCCTTTGGAAGAAACAAAAAGGACTAAATGAAAACCACGTAAGTATATTACTTATAAAAGCTTGGAAGCTTGTAAGGTACATCCAGTGCTTTTCCAAACATGGTCTGTGTCTGCATGTCATCACTATCTTCCAGCAGATTTTAGTATCTCACCCCTTGCAGATTTTGTGTTTAAAGGTTTTATCATCCACTCCTCCATATGCTATCACATATTTCCTGATAGTTTTTTTTCTTACAGCACACCCGGAAGGCTGCTTGGGGGGCCTCCTGTTTTTTGGTCAATCTGTAATATGTTCTGCTTTCATCCTTTCCTGTTTGGAAGTCTGTTTTCTTATTCATTTGTTATTGTTTCCATTCACGGTTTTTAAAATTGCAATAGGTATTGTAAGAACAGATAGCAAGGAGTATTTCATCACCACTCCACCTTTCCCTCTCCATATCCAGTAGGTAGGAGAGAGGACAAATACACAGGTAAAATTCAAGACTTTTTGCAGTTACAGGAATACTGATTTTAGCTGACTTTAAGCTGCAAATTTTGATTACTATTACTGGTTTATGTGTAAAAATCAAAGACTATTTTACCACAATATATTATTGCAAAGAGAGATACAATTCCAAGTATTTTTATTCTAATTATTTGAGACCAGAAATGATATAAGAAAGCCAGGAAGAAAAGAAAAAATATCTAAACGAAGGATTTTTGAATCAATTTTAAACAATACATTTTGATTTTTTGCAAAGTGTTTCTTGTGCTCTTCATCGTCAATATTCTCACCTCTTTTCTTGTGTAAAGTTTGTATGTTCTTCCTCCAAAGGTTACTTAACTATTTTTTCTATCATGCCAGAAGTACATCTTGTCTAGATAAGACTCAGTGGAGATTGTGAGTATCTCTGAATTTGTAGATTTTTGATGATTCATCATATATAAAATAAATAGTGACTTTTAATTAATTCACCAGTTATTAGTTAATGTCTGTAGGCACATCATGTTGCTTTTGTGTTTTTTCTCTTTACCCCTTCCATACCCATTCATATTCAAACTGAGTCTCATGCTCTGAGACAGTAGTAGTATGAGGCAAAGTATAATGAGATGTCAACCTTGATCCAAATCTGCTTGTTTTAGCTCACTGCAAATAGATAATAGCAACAGTAGTTTAAAGACAATGGGTGGGATCCTCTTCATGTAACTTGGGAATATAATTGCACTTTAATTATAGACCCTTCGGGCGAGACTTCATTTCATGTAAATTTAATTGTTTGCTACGCAGATGTCTGCATTTCAGCAATTTATTGTGGTTTTCTTCATACTTATTGGAGAAAAAAGAGGAACTTAGAGGCAAAATTCTGATCAGTTTTAGAGTGAGATGCATCACTCCCTTCAAGAAAGCAAGAACTTTGATGTGATGAGACACAGATGGGTTCAGAGGTTTCTGCCTCAATGAGCTCATGCAGTTAACACACGGAAGGCAGGTCTCTAGGAGAAATGAGATACCACCGTGTGGCTGGTGCCTCAGAAAGAAATTTAAATAAGGTTTTGAGTATCAGCTTCTGATCTCATGACAATGGGGATTTTGATTCTGATGGAAAGCCTTTGAGAAATCTTCCTGTGATTAGATTAGGACTATTACAAACTTACTAACTGGACAATGAGAAAACAAGCTCTTAAAGAAACTAGGTTTTCTGACCTTTCTAGGAACACATAAACTAGTACTTTTAGTAGAGCTGAATACACAAGAAATAATTTCATTACTAAAATAATTTTCCTTTGAAAACATATGTCTTTTTCACAAACACCTTTTTTCTGCTAGGTAGAGTAGAAAATATAGTCAGTCTTTGTAAGTGTAGTAGTATTTTGTGAAATTCAGAAAACATATATTTGGCTGAATTTTCTTTTCTTCCTTTGGAGTTCTGGCTGAGATAAAAGTTTATAGTTGGGTCTGTGGACATCTGCAAAAGTTGTGGAAATCAAAACTGGTGTGAACGATGTGCAAATATTAATACAAGAGTTGCCTTTTGCCCTTCAACCTTTTTCAGGGCTCTTGTATTTATGGCAAGGTATATATCAGCAGATCTGCCCAGAGGACCATCAATTACCTTTTGTTCAGCCTGCTCCTGGAATATTGTCTTTGACTCTCTTGGTCACCATCACAAAAAAATGTAAATGCTAATTTCAGAATTGGGGTATCAAGCGTACAATTTGGCTTTGGACTTCAAAGAATCAGTTAAGCAAATCTCTGCAAATTTGATTAAACTATCACGAAAAGCGCTAGAACAACAAAAATAAGAATTTTCTTTAATGTAAAATTAGAACTATTGAAATTCTCCCATTTGTGTGAATATAAATTAAGCTATTTTCAACATAGCACCCCTAAATTAAGATGCTGCTGGCCACTGAAACCTGATGCTAAATCATTAACTTTCTGACTGTATCCCTCCTTTTCCTAGAACAGAAGCAGTGCTCATAGCTATACTCTAGACTATGAAGAGCAGCAGTTTCTTAAGGACTTCTTTTCTCTTATCTACAACTGACAGCAGTGCCTTTCACTTACTAATATGTTTTTCTTTTAGCACATGTACATTATTTGACAGGAATATGGAAATGTCAGTTAGAAAGATGCAATTTAATTTTATTTCATATAGTTAGAAGGGCATGATAGCCATTTAAAAAAAAGGAGTAAATATCCACAAGAGAAGAAAGATATATGGGTTTGATTTCACCCTCTAATTAGTTGCACTGCTCAAGCCCAGAGCTGTATACCATGAAAGAAGGCTTAAAAGTGATTGTGTGATGACAGTTATGTAGCCATTACTCATTTATCCCAAAGCAGCAAACTTATGTTCTGCAACAGCTTTTTCTAATATATTTTTTATTATTTTTCTCTGTGTTGTAAAATGAAATAAATACAATGGCAGTAAGTTCCGAAATATAAAAACATTACAGACATATTTTCTTCTGCCTGAAGAAAGGATGCAGATGTTCTTTCTGCAATAGTTCACTAATGCCGCTCTGCTCACAACTTGTCAATAAAAAATAACAAAACCTAAATTTGTGCTCATCATTTAACAAAAATTATGTGAAGTGTTTAAGAAAATAAAAAAATGAAATGAGGATGAATCATTCTGAAAATAATTGTTATTTTGAAACCAAGAAATGTTAGTTTGAATTTGTCTTTTTGTAGATTAAGTTTATTGAGAATTTTCTTACTACTGAGAAGTAGATCCAAAGCAGTTCAGTCTTCTGCAGACATCCTCATTCTGTGGGTTAAAGGAAATATTTCAGCCTGCTAATAAGCTCCTCAGAATGAATGAAATGGAATGCTAAAAAGAGGCAAAGTGTCACTTACGATGAACCCATGAAATGGAGGCCATTTTCCATTGACTTGTCAGGATGAATACGGGGCATGTGTGTAAACTGCAGCCCTGACATCACTTTACTTCTGGAAATAACTAAGAAATCATGAATACCACTTGCTCTAGGACTTCACTTTTAAAACCATTATACCTCCTTTTTTTTCAGCTTTGCTCAGAGAAGCTATGGCTACCCCATCCCTAGAAGAGTTTAAACCAGGTTGGACAGGGCTCTGAGCAATCTGTTCTGGTGAAAGGTGTCCCTGTCCATGGCTGGGGGATTGGAATTAGATGATCTTTAATGTCACTTCCAACCCAGGCCATTCTATGATTCTATGATATCTAGAAAAGTTATCTGAAAAACCAATTTAAAGGGAATTAGGTCATCCTTCACAGATTAGGGTATAGCAAAGCGTAAGCAAAGAGGAATAGGAGTAACATAATGTCATTCTTAGGTACAGTGGCCCATTGAGTTGCTTGGCTATCTAGGCACTTCTACACATTTCAGGAAGCAGTTCATGATGCAAAGGTGATTTCTGACAAAAGTAAACCACACGGGCCATTTAGCTGAACTAGTCTTTGCTTTAATATATTCCTCTCTTAGTTCCATAATATTTCACTGCATGAGCAACATATTGTAGGCACCCCAAGAGGGGATTAAAAATGACAAAAAAGTAAAAAGCAACAGAAAAGAGAAAAACAGAAAGCAAATAAAAGGTTCCTTCCAGATTCACTCAACACTGAATGACATTTCACAAAAAGTCTCTATTTTGTCCTATTTCTTACAAGTGTTTGATCAAAATGTTTGGACATATCAACTTTTTTTTTCCTATTTTCATCTTTTCTTTGTTTCCATTCATGTTTCACACTGTGTTTCCCTAATATGTGCTGTAAAAATACAATCATGTTTTTGACAGCAAAATCAATTCTACGAGATGGAAAAGAGAGGAGAATCACAGTACATCAGGAAAGAATAAAGCATTTATACAAAGTGCCAAACAGAAAAGGGAGTTTGTTTTGATGCCTTCTCAAAGCAGGGAGATGGAGCTCTCTCTCCTTGGCTGCAGCTTCCTAAGAGCAAGGCAGGGCTGGTGAGCCATGGACTGAAGCTGAAGTTGCTCTTGACCCCAAAGAAAGTTTGGAACAGCCACTCTCCCAATGTAAACACCTTGGCTGTGCATTTGTGGTTCACCAGAATGAATCTGAGCCTAGCAGCAGCACACTGTAAAGGAGTTAAAGGATGTTTCGATTCTTTTGATTTATAGAGACTTTCTGGTGAATAAATGTGAGAAAAAAAGTGCTTATGCGAACGTCTAAAACACATACAGTATCTGCTATAATGTTGGGTAAATGCCTTTAATCCTGCCTCATAACAAATATATTACACAGTCATTCTCAGCATTAATTTAGGACTGGATTCTGAATGAGAAATCATATTCCTCTAAAATCTGTAAAGCTGCAAAAGTTCCAAGGATTAGGTTTACAATTTAATCTATTTACAGCTCAGTTAAAATGTACACCCATTTGAATTTGTCTGATGGAAATACTGAGCATGACTCACTAGTTCCATAATTTGTATTTTATTAAACCTTTCAAAATACGATTTATGGCTAACCCAAGACAGCCTTGAGACATGAAAGCAGAAATCTTTTGTAGGTGGTATATGACAGATGGTAGTCTGAGTTTGCTTCTCATGTTCACAATGCATAATTTGCATGAGAATAAGCACCCTGACTTCACCTAATAGATATGTGCCTCTAAGTGTCACATCAAACCTCTCTACAGCAGGGCAGACACCTTCAATAGTGCAGGTGCCATCCAAAAGTGACATTCCAAATGCACAGCCATGCTCTAACCTACCACCAGTTTCAGCTCACTGCTGAGGGAGATTTAAATTCAAGGTATCCCTTTTATTCCTCGCAGCCCTTAGAAGAACTATACTGATCTAAACATGAACTAAACACTTCACACTATTCCTGAGCACCTGAGCAGGGTTTGCTAACATAGAGAAGATCAGAATAGTAGAACCGAGTCTGAAAATAAGAGAGGGTAGGTTGTCCCAGGCTCAGGTATTATTTGGTAGGGATGAAAAGGGTTTTCTGAGTGTTGAGGGAATCAATCATCTCTAAATTATACAATGAATGGTAGTCCAATTTTAATTACTAGTACTCTATCTATACAGCATTTGAACCTTCTTACATGCTGCTTTCTAAAAGTGGGTTTCTGAAAGAATTCTCTCTGTAAGTGCTGCAAGGATCCAATTAGAGGAAATTGCTTGATTTCTGACTCCTTTTGATCAGTCTGTGGTAGTGGCCCATTTTGGAATCCCTCAGGAGCTTTCAACTCCATTGACAGTCCAGAAATAATGCCTTGGCAGGATGTCACTTGGTGCTCAGAGCTCTGATACACCCTCTATTCAGGCACCTGTACTAGACATTATCAGGCCACAGCAAGAGTCTTTTGGTAACAGCAATAAAGGCAACCAAAAAAATAGGAGTACTGGAATTGTTAAGCACTTTCCAAAGCTCCAGTTTCTGAAAGAAGAAACAGCTGACTCCTGTCTTCAGAGAATTATGGTGTCTTGCTGAAATCAATAGAAAGCTCTAGTTTTTAACTTATTGTATGCTTAGGAGATTCCAAGAAGTGTTCATGATATAGCATAGATACAATTATCCTTTAAAAGGAACTTACAGAATAAGCACCACACAGTTTTGTAGAAGAATGGGATTTGCATCATTATGTTAGAGAGGAGAGAGGAGAATTCTGGTTTTTCTTTCGGCCTTTAGCAAACAGTGGGAATAACCCAAGTACTTTTATATTCAGATGGAACATATCAATACCATATGCAGTAAAATGTCCTGCTCTGTTCACAGAATCATATTTCCTACATTTTTACTGTGTAGTTTTTTCTGTCTTTTGAAAGACTTTAGTGATAAAAAGGTTGGGATAACTTAGAGATTTCAAATGGGTTTCAAATGAACAATATTGGGCTAACTATAGAAGTTCACCACTCAGAAGAATTCCAAAACCTCTGCCTTTAGACTGATGTTTTCTTCCTCCTTCAGCTGAAAAGAAGACATCACTTGCAGGATATTAAACACCCTCCAAATTGGATATAACACCTTGGCTGCAGCCTCAGTGTTGCACCTATCTGAGATTCCTTAGTGTTTTTAAAGAAAGAAAAATATTTGAAAAGTCCCTTCCTCTGAAAAAAAACCCAAGAAAACAAAAACCAAAATCAGTTGCATGTGGAAAACATTACCTCAGAATATGCCTTTGAAGATTAGAACTAGCTAAGAAATGATCCTGTCTGAATGTGTTTTTGGAGTTTCATCTTGTGGAAAGGTAGTTTTTAAATCATAGCATAATTCTTTTTTCACTTGTCCTTTTTTCCAGTGACAAACTAAACCAAAAATCTTGTTACTTGAAAAGTTTGGAAAGACTCTGTAATGCCATGGTACTTCAACAGAAAATGCATTTTCCAACAATGTTCCTTCAGTTTTTTCAAAGTGTGAATGCTATACTATGTAAATTTGTCAGGTGTTTGTGAAATGTTTGTATTTAACTGCTTCCTTTTTATAAATGCATATATTATCTTTACAGCTGATAGTAATTTCACTTTAAGGGTGTTTTAGTCCCAATGGGAATAAAAGAACATTCTGGTCAGAAGAATTAGTGTTTTCAATATTCTTAAGCAACTGGCTTTACTGGAGAGAACTCCTTTAGGATTTATTGCAGTAATAAAATAAAGGTGCTAACACTTCGGTAAGTTGTTACATCTACAGTGCCTTTGATAACTAACATACATGTGAATTAGTGATCATCCATTTGGATGCTATTGCAATTTAGCTGAGTATTTTAAACTTAAGATTTTAAAGTAGCACTTCTACAATAAAACTTACTTGTTGGGAAAAAAATCAAAATAGAATCCCAGAATCAAAGTGGAAGTTGCTTTTAGGGAAAAAAAACCAACCAACCCAACAAAAAACCCCCCCAAACCAAAACATTATTTAGAATATTTTTTTAGTCAAATCCTTTCAAAATAAGTCTATGCTACCTTATCCAGCATCGCTACAAATTTCTCTTTAAAATCTCAGTCTTTCTTTGTGACCTAGTGACAATCTAGGGTTCAATACCAGCCTCTGTTAAAAAAAAAAAAGTTTAACTTGATAACTCACATACTCATTAAATGTTGGTTTTAAATGCATCTACCAAGATAATATGAATGGTCCCTTCAGATGTTTGCTGAATTTTTAAATAGCTTTTCCCAATTCTTCCTCGATTTATGTTGGTATAAATCAAAAATAATATGTTACAGAGGTGTGAAAATTGCTTAAATGAGGTTGTCATCAAGGTAATACTGTGAAGTTTTTCAGGAATAATTTTGGCAAGTACACCTACTCTAGATTGAAATGTTAGCTTTTCCTAATCGTAGAATCAAAGAACCATGAAATCATAGAATGGCTTAGGTTGGAAGGCAACATTAAAGATCGTTTAGTTCCACCCTCCTGCTATTGGCATGGACACCTTCCACTACAGCAGGTTGTTCAGAGCCCCATTCAAGCTGGCCTTCAACACTTCCAGGCCTGGAGCATCCACAGCTTCTCTGGGCAACCTGCCTCACCACCCTCACAGTAATGAATTTCCTTCTAACATCTAATCCAAGCCTACTCCCTTTTAGTTTGAATCCATTCCTCCCTGTCCTGTCACTACATGTTCTCGTACACTGTTGCTCTCCACCTTTCTTGTAGGTTCCTCCCAGGTACTGGAAGGAGGTTCTATATTACATTATAATGTAGAATTTTAACAGATTTCTTTGTTACTTGCATTTTCGCAAAGGAGTGGGGTTTAATATTGACACACGAAAGAATTAAATCTGTGTAAGATTCTGATAAACTCTTTTTTTACTTTCTCTATTCTGTTGGATCATCTCACTCTGAGCATTGAAAAACAACAGATGGAAAAGTTGTAGTGCAACATTTGCACCAGCAAAGTACTGAACTACATGAGCAATTACACTGATTTGAAGATAGTTTCCTGAGTGCCAGTCCATTTCCAGTGAGGCAACTTGTGTGTTGAAACATCCACTACTATAAGTGGCTTTCAAACCTGAGGTTTGAAATGTGTATTCTGTATTCTGTACTCTGTATCCACAATTAGATTATTTCATGAAATTTCCTGGATTCATTTGAAAAAGAGTGTTGTTTTTGCCAGATTTTCTAAAAGAGAAACCTGAGTCTGTTTTCCCGGAGACAGAAAAAAATTTAAAACTGTCAATTAAAGGCTAACTTCCTGAAAGCAATACTATATTTGGTCAAGCTCCATGACTCATCTTTGCTAGAAATACTACAGTGATATCACAAAGTCCATTTCCTTCTTGTTCCAAGTAGGTTTAGCCTTCTAACTACACAGGGAATTCAGTTTTCTGAAAGCTCTTTGATTTCTAAGGCAGCAATATTTCCTAATGCATTGGACATGGAGCAAAGCAAGCATCAGGCAGCTCTTCTCTCATTCTAGCAATTTTAAGCCTCTGTTTTCTCCACTGGTTGAGCCAAAATTTGTAACATCAACTCCAAAAATAGCTCATTGAGCTTTTATATAAAGGTCTAATGTGAAATTTTGTGGAAAAAATTCTCCAAAAACCAAAACATTTTTATTTTTAACATCCTTTAAGGATATTTATGTAAATCTTTAGCTGTGTTTCTTTAAAAACATTCACTTCTTGATCAAAAATATTAACCTGGAGGCTGAATTTTAATTTTTCATTCTGTAAGTCAGTCCAGCTTAAGCTTGTATATAGGGATGTTCTGGGATATAAGACAAACCTCCATGGTTTGTGTAGTACTGGGTACACATGGCTGTTAGCAGGAACAGGTTGCAAAACAGGCTATTTTTCAGGAGCAGAAGGAATAATCTGGAGAAATTTTTATACTGTCCCTCAAAACAGTTAAGAAGTGCTTTATCAATCCTCCCACTGTTACTGTGTGAGCCATTGGAGCCTGTCTGGAGCAGTGGGGCCCTAAGTAGCTAAACATTGGATAACTGATAAAGACAATTATCTGGCTGTATCTGTCTAGTTTTCCCTCATGCTCACTTGCAGAGAGAGGAAAGACAACATTCAGTGATGATGGGAAGCACGTAAACCAGGAATGCAGTGTCCTTGGAGACATCCTGGAAGTGAAAATACAACTACAGTCTGCAGCAATGGACAGTATTGTAGCAATAATCTATCCTTAGCAGGGAAAGAAGGAGCAGGGCCTGGCTGTTTGGCAGAATATTTGAGTTCAAAATCTGGCCTATTGCTTTGAGAAAGACTAACTAACCTTCACTGATAATTATGAGGCTAAAAATGTACAGCAGAATGACTCCCATTAATCAGCAGATGTGGAATTTCTTGTAATTTTAAAAATATGGAATAACTGCTTTTCTGTGCTACCAGTGAGTGAAGATTTTTTCTGCATCCAGTGCTTTACTCGAACTGAAAGCAAGTGTGCTTAGTAAGAGAAAGATACTGAACATGTTAGTGCTGCAATAACAGTGTGAAGTCTGTGTGGGAGCCACTGGGCATCAAAGAAGCAGCACAGCCTGCAGCACTCTCAAAGATCAAGTGCTTATATTTTTTGAAATAATCTCATGATTTTAACTGTTGTCAATTCTGTGATAAATATTGTGGAATATGCAAGAATTCAGGGCTCCTAGAAGATGTGCAGGTCACAAAAAGCTCAGTCACTGTGATATATGCATAGTGCCATCAGATTTCAGTGTCACCAGTTTACAGATGAGAATGGAGCTCATGGGAAATACAGAAGCTGTTGCATAGCTGACAATAAATTGTTGACATGGATTCTTTTATGAGGGAAAAAAAATCAAGATAAAACATAGATTGTCCTTACAACAAAGTTGAAGAGGGACTTTCTACAAGTCTGTAGTGACAGAACAAGGAAGAATGTTTTAAACTAAAAGGGAGTAGATTTAAATTAGATATATAGAAAAATTTCTTCACTAGGAGAGTAGAGATGTGCTGGAATAGGTTACACAAGGTTGTGGATGCCCCACCACTGGAGTTGTTCAAGGCCAGGTTGGATGTGGCTCTGAACAGCCTGGTTTAGTGAAAGGTGTCCCTGCCCATGGCAATGGGATTGGAACTGGATGATCTTTAATATCCCTTCCAACCCAAACCATTCTGTGATGCTAAGATTTTGATTTATTCTTTCATGACAGGGTTATTAATGTGCAATGAAGAGGGGTATGTCCAGAAAGCAACTGAGATTTTGGGGCATGCAAAAGGGAAGTCTTTTCTCCCGTAAGTATTGCAGAGAAGATCATATAACTGCAGATGACTAGTGCTAATCATCCACATTGTGCTCATATAAGGGTGAACATTACTTGGCAGAGAATAGCCAAGAAAGAATCTGTTGAGTTGGCAAATAGAGTAGGATATAAATTCCTTAACTTCAGCAGCCTAGATATTAGGGACTGTTCTAATCAGGTTTCTAATTTGCCTCTACAGCTAAATGGAGAAGACAATATGTAAGGCTGGTAAAAGGCCCTGATGTGTTTGTAGGTGCCTGTCTCTTACCACTGGCTGATATATCACATGGGTATGTTGCCATTCAGAGTGACCCGGAAGGTTTGCAGAAAGGAACCTAAAGAAATTCACAAAAAGAAATGCAAAGTCCTGCACTTAGGGATGAACAAATTCATGCACCATTACGTACCGGACTTATAATCTGGAAAGCAGCTTTGAAGAGAAGGACCCAGGAATATTGGTGAACAAGATGAACAATGTGGCCTTCATGGTGAAGAAGCCAAGCAGCATCCTGGGCTACATTTGGCAGACTCTTGCCAGCAGGTCAAGGTAGGTGATTTTTCCTCTCTGCTGAGGACTGGTGAGCCCACACACGGAGTCCCGTGTCCAGCTCTGGGCTCCCCAGTGCATCATGGAGTTACAGAGAGCATCCAGTAAAGGGCCCCTGACATTATTAGGGGACTAGAAAACCTTTCATACACACAGAGGGGCTGAGGCCAGAGAAAAGAAGACTCAGGGAAATTAGCCGGGATCCTCTCTAAACATGAGAAAGATTTTTTTGTCACTTTGAGAAGGGCTGAGTACCGAAACAGGCTGTGTGGAGATGTTGTAGAGCCTCTTTTGGTGAAGATATTCACACCTGACTGATAGCAGTCCTGGGCAACTTGTCATGAATGACCCTGCTGTGACTAGGAAGCTTGGATTAGGTGATCTCCAGAGGTCCCTGCCAAACTCAGTTGTTTCAGGATTTTGCATAAGAAGCTTCTGTTTAGTTCAGTAGATAACTGGGATGCTGAATTGTAAAAATTAGGAAAGATGGCTTTTCCACAGAATGTCTTCAAATTTGGGCAAATATCAAACAAAATTTGTGCAAGGCAACTGTTAGATTCTGAGTTTGTACTGTAATTTTTTACACATATCAAAACAAAAGTTGATCATCAAGAATGAAAAAATCACTGACTTCTACAAAGTTTCTTAAGTGTCTCAGCACATTGATACTCCTAAAGATGCTTTCTCATCTCTAAGCCCCTATAAAACTCTTAAATTATCTCAAAATCTGGACTGTGTGTAACTCCACAAAAGAGTCATTAAAAGCAATGGGTCCATTAATATTTGTGCTGGTTTCTGTGTTTACTTTTAACCTTGCATATGCATGTATTTTGCATGGAACAGAGAGTGAATAATTTCTGAGTGAAAGTATTTGTCCAAAAGCAACCCTGGACTTATTTATGAAGGCAACAGAAGACAGAGACAAAAAGAGATGAAATTTAATGCTTGTCAATCTATGAAGTCTTTATAATAGCTGAATTTCAGAAGTAATATTTAAGATTTTACTGGTATTAACCAAATATGAAGCTACATATGTGTTCAATTTCCATGTGAAAAGAAGATATCAGACTACTGAAATCTTACAGAAATACTGAGCTACAGAAATTAAAAATAGATTGTTAAGTCATGAGCTAATTGGACTCATGCAAGCTTCTGCTTCACCAAAACCTTGACTACCTTAAAGATGGGGCAGGGCTAGTCCACTCTTTTAAATTAACAATTGTCAGTGAATAAAAGTGGGAAACTCTCACCTGAAGAGCTGTTCAGACACGTGAGCTTTGCTTCCTAGGAAATATAGGTAGTTCTAGAGGGTTGTTTAGTCCACTGGAGTTAGTGCCTAAGGAGACCAAAAAAGCACAATGTTTATCAACTGTACAACTCCAGTTCCTAGCAACTGAAGCTGGGATTACTCACAATTTAATAAAGAGGAGGTAGGTTTTTCTGTGTCAAATGTCTGGTTTATTGAATTTATCAACCACTCTAGCTGTGACTTGCTGTCTTACTCTTATTGTGAGAACAACTACAATAGAGCTACAACTACTTAAATCAGATCTGATGCTGGAAGCAACACATTTGCTTAACCTAATCTGCCTTTCTCCTTTTCCTGAGACTGGCCAAGAAGAAAAGGATTAGTCTCTGTGAAGCTTCATGCTAACATAGAGCTGTTTTAGAGTTCAGGCTGGTGCACCTCAGTACTGCACTGCTGTGGAAAAACACCAACAAAAGAGCTGGCATGATCATCCCCACTTAGCACTGCCTGCACCCTGTGAATCTTTCTTCTCAAAGTTGCACAGTTACTTGACAAAAGTAGCTATTGAGCCCTCTCCTTCAGTGGTTAAGTAATAGAGGGTCTGTTCTCTATCCTTAATACTTAATTTTCTCTAATTTTCATCTTTTCACAAGAGCAAAGTTAGGATCCTAGAGACAGCAGTCTCTCTTTCAGCAGTCACTTTTTCTCAGCTCATAGACCAAGGTGTTTTCTGAAACATTCTTTCCCTAGTGTCATTTTTTAACAAGAGCTGAACTATTTCAGCCATGTCTTCTTCCAAGAATTCAGAGACAGATATCTAGCCTAAAAAGTTGAGCTTGAACTGCTGAATTTGAAAAGTGTACAACAAATGAGAACAGGCTCTCATGGAGAAACCCTGTCAAACAATTTTCCTCTAGCTGAAGCTGCTGGTTTGACCTAATGTAGTATTTTGGTGTATTGTGAGGCTTCTAATTGCACACATTTCA
Organism: Phainopepla nitens; assembly: GCA_013400175.1. Classification (NCBI taxonomy): domain Eukaryota; kingdom Metazoa; phylum Chordata; class Aves; order Passeriformes; family Bombycillidae; genus Phainopepla; species Phainopepla nitens. The sequence goes on from VXBQ01016367.1 coordinate 124,716, forward strand.
CTAGTAAGCAGTAATATAGACTTGAGATTTCTAATTCGAAACAAGTACAGGTTAATAAGACAGTTCTTTCTTGATGTTTCCTTTCCTTTTTATTTTGCAACTAATTAGTGTGTACTGGATGCCTCTATCATTATAAAACCAATTCTCACTGCTTTTGTAACATCTATAGTATTTAATTCAGTCTTAAATAATTTTGTTCAACCATGGCTAACCCTTGCTACCTCAGCATCTTTATTTCCTACCTTTCTCTGAAACCTCCATGTGCTACAGCAAAAGCAGCTGGTCTCAACCAGTTCCTACACTGAGAGTTTAATTTCATGCTAAGAGTGTTGCTCCACTTTTATTCTATCATCCTAGGCTCTAAAAGGCTCCCAATAGACNNNAAGGCCCCAAAAAAAAAAAAAAAAAAAAAAAAAAAAAATCACAGGAATGAAATGGAAGGAAGTAGCTCCTTAAGAGCAATCTAAATGCTTTCAGAAGACACTTTTTGTCTGCAGCCCAGCCTGAGATTTCAGAGATTTCTGGCAATTAAAACAATACTGTTAAGGGCCATGTAAGATAAAGCCTGCCATGTCTTTGCTATCTGAAGCCTCGTTACTTGTGTTGTTCAAAGCTGATCACACTGTCTGCTTTGAAGAGAGGGAAGCCCCAGCTTGCAATTACTTATCTACATTACTTATTGGGTTGAAGCCTGATAAGGCTTCTTTAAATGTAGTCACCAGAAAACAAAGCTTTCTAAGATTTATAGTTTTCAGATTTGCATTTTTTCACTCTTGTTGAAGACAACATAATGTTTTTCTTATTGCTTTTTCTGCCCCCCAAAACTACAGATAAACATATGTTCAATTAATGTTCTGCCATATGATGAAGGCATCCCCTCACTTCAAGCTCTCCACTAAGTAGTTAAGTCCTGGTAACCCTCTTTTCTTGCTCACCTGTATCAATGCTGGACTAAAACAGCCCTAAGGTTTGACATCAGTTCCTTCACGTGTGATCTATAAGGCTGAGGAATCTGCAACATGTATTCCTAGCAATGAAGCAGGGAAAGGGGTTTGCTGATAGAACAGTAAAAATGATCAGGTAGTAAAAACATTTATTTATTCAATTTCCGGTATATATCCATGAAGAGATATATTGTCAGAAAGTAGCAAATTTGATTGTTGACTAAAAGAAAAATAAAGATATTATTAATGTATGCTTGAAAAAAGAAAATAATGTGAGCTACTCATGGCTATTGCATCCTTTTTAAAAAAAATACTCTTGTTTTCAGTACTGAAGGAATCTTGTTAAATCTCTGTAGTGACAGGTGACATTAACATAATACATCAGCCACTCAATTCATGCATAACTGTCTAAAGTTTTCTTAGGGCTCATTGTTTTTTACCATTTACAGTATCATTTAAAAACACATTTTTTTCTATTTTTTTGTTTGTTTGCTTGTTTATTTTTACTTAAGTGGATGAAGCAGCTTATGAGCTGGAAAGAAATGTTGTGCATTACTGAGAAAGATACTGATTTTGTCCATGTTAAATAAACACAATCTACAACTCTTATTCATGGGTACGGTGGATATAGTATTCCCTTTGGCAAGTAATTTGAGAAAAACTGTTGTTTTAACTTCTGGACAAGTCACCAGACTGGTTTTAAACCTCTGCTTTGCCACAGAGTCTTCTTGTGTGTTGCTTCCTAACTGAAAATTGAAGATGCTGCTTTTTTTTTTCCTGTTTTTAACAATTTACTTCTCCAGTCAGTCAATTCTTTTTAATTATTTGTAAAAGCAGCTTTTATCAAGACAGGAATATTTTTAAGTTTCTTAGGCAGTGTTATGATATCACTGATGTCAATAATGAAAATAAATAACAACTTTTGTCTGGTAGCTTTGCATTTCAAATGTGTTGTTTGGATTTTTGCTGTCATAGGACAGAGTAACTGAGAACTGAAATTCTCTACCAAATTTACAATATTGCAAATGCTCCACAGGCCAGCTGAACACAAGCATCTGAAATTCATCAGGAAACCATTCAGCCATAGTTTTTGTTGTCTAGGAAGAATGATACATTGAAACAGTTCTGTAATTTCATCCTCCTCTTAAATATAATCTAATTTAAAATTTATTGTGCTAAGAAATATTTATTCAAAAATTCAGGAAAACAATATAGAATGTAAACCATTAAAACCACCCTCAGGTAATCTCTTTATTTTCTATTAACTATGTACAATGTCTCCAGGTTTTATCTGTTTTACTTTAATTCAAATAAAGGAATGAAATGCAGCTATTGCGTTTTATAAGTTTTGAAAGAATAGAAGCAATAAAGTGTATAAAATAACAGAGTTGTTTCTCTTCATTTTATATGTTTTTTATTTTTATTCAGTTTGCCTTAACAGTGGTAACTATTTTTCCATGTTTTCTAAAAGTGATTTAGTCCTCAGTTCTTCAAAAGCCTTGACTAAGGCATCTTTGAACGAATGTACACTCGTGTATGAGTGTCTGTAGCCCATCCCTTTCATCAGCACCCTCCTCTCACATTGAATCTTGTGCCCATCGCTGTCTGCAATGGTCACTGGGCAGTACTGAGCTGCTGCAGCCCAGCCTTCACCAAACTAACTCCCTTCTGTGTTTTGGAGATGATTGTGGCCACAGCAGCTGTTGATTCTTGCTGAGTTTTCTCTTTGTTATGTCTTTTGATGCCTGTCTCAGTAGCTTCTTGCTTGCCTTTTTCCAGCTATTCCAGATTTCCCATGGAAACTTCCCTCTGACCCTGCAGCACTGCTTGCCAGCAGCTCCTGTCCAGCTTTCCTCAGAGTCTGTCCCAGCTTTCCCATTCCTAATTTACAAGTCACACCAATGTCTTCCTCAGTAATCACTCTCCTTTGGCTCCTCTCCCTCCTTTCTATCTCATCTGGCTCCTTCTCTTTGTCTGGTGTAGATGTCCTTTGCTGTGCAAACAGCCCCTCTTCTCCAATCCTACACAGCTCACTGCTCCTTCCAGGTGCTTGCCATGGGGAAAAGGAAATGAGGCAGGTCATGTCTCTGATAATGGCTTTTGCTGTCAGAAACTTTGTTCCACTATCAACATTTGGCACAAAATGTACAGTTTGGACAAAATTGTTGTGGGCCTGATCCAATTTCCACTGAAGTCAGTGGAAGTTTTTGCTCTGACTTTAGTGGGTGCTGGATCAGGCTCTGATGTCTGGTGACTAATGCTTTTTTTTGTTTTATATTTCATAATGCAAATATCCACAGAGGAGCATGACCCAGAGAAATATAAAGTACTTATTTTTCAATATTCATTCCCAAATCTCAGCAGCACAGTCTAACAAAAATATTGTTTTTAAATGCTGTCCAAAGAGCTTGTTTATCTCTATTCACCTAGCAGCCTAGAAAAACAAACTCACAGTTTAGAAATCTGTTTGGCTAAGGCAACATTAATATTAAAACAGTCTTGTTGAATCTTTGATAAAATAGAATATATATTGTCTTTTACTGCCAGGTTCAAACTCTTTGTTACCTGGGCTCTCTTCCTGCTTCCAGTAAAGCTGTCACTTGCAGTACGTGGGCCCATCACTTAGCTGCTGGTAAAATATTTACTGTGCACCTCATCTTAACCCTAGCAGTGCAAGTTTCCATATTTATCATTTTAATCCCTATGCTTGGAATTTGAAATTAGGGTATTATCTTGACCAAAATAAGTAGTAGTTAGAAACCTATTGACATTTTTTTTCTTCCTTCTGCAGGCATATTCCTCATCTAATTTAGTACTTGCACAGTAAAAATGATTAACTATTCAAGTTAATACCACCTACTCCCATATATAATCTAGATGTTCTTCTCCCTTACTAATCTACTCTATAGAAACAGTTGTCTGCAGTGCAATAGGACACAGCAACAGGTGAATATGAATGTAAAATCTACATCTACTTCAGTAAAATTCTTAATGAAGGCAGAAAAAGAAATAATCCAGGCTCTCCATACACTTAGATTTATCCTCAAGTAATTGGCAGCTATTATCTTCAGAGTTCATCCCTACCAAAGTTGCTTCTGGTCCTTACAGAAAAGAAACTATTATGTCTCAATCTTTGTCTGCTCAGTTGTCTTTTTTTAAAATTGTAGTGCTCATTTTAAACTGGTAAATTAAAAAAAAACTGGATAAAGTGCTCACACTTAAATGCAAGGTGGTAAGCAGGATGTAATTAATACATTTGTCTGCATTGCAGACTTTGGATTAGCTGTGTTCAAATCCTCAGTTAAAACACAACTAAGCAAAGAATAAGTACCAAGTAATAGTGGATGTCTCATCATTCAGTATTTAGGGTGCAAATAGGATTTTGCAGTGCGATAATATTATGATACATTTCATCATGAAGATTAACATTCACTGCAAAGCTGGATCCATGTTTGATATTTCATGGGTGCCTGGTCTGTATTGTGAAAATCCTCTTGATTTTTGGTGGGACTTCTGAGTTGGTAGATCTGAGAGCAGCGTTCAGGAGACCTCATCTTGCCTGTTCCTCAGCACACTTGTCCTGCAGGTTCCTGAGGGAAATGGGAGCTGGCTCTCCCCTGGATGTCCTGGCAGTGGACACCCCGGGTTCCCAGGGGTCTGTAGGTGCCTATGCTGGATGATGTTTTCCCGTGCATGCCCCAATGGCTTTCTTGCATCAGAGCATAAACTGCCAGAAACTTTGGGCACTATAGTTTGAAACTTATGTCAAAATTTACTGAATTTTTTTTTTTGACTATACCATAGTCCATTTTCCTAAAATAATAACATAGAATTTTAAATTTATATCTGAACATTGAAATGAAATAAGGAAATTGATGAAATTTTTTTAACAATATATATGGAAAGCATGCACATGTCTAAAGTATTACAGTGCTCTTAGTGGTGAATTTCAGCTCAATGCCAGAGTATAAAAAATCAGCATATAAAATACTAAGACTATAAGAAGATGGGCTTTTTTTTCCATATAAGCTATCTTTATCACTATAAATAATTGTTAGCATGTTTTGTTACTCTTTTTCATGGGAATAAGATTTGTGTTCTCTAATTTATTATATTGATTACACAATGATGAACTGCTTTGGCCTTTTCAGTGTGCTGTTATGGGATTGGTTATCCATTCCAGTTCATTACCTCGAGCTACTTTGGTTTAAACATGAAAGAAATGGAAAAGCCAGCCAATAAAATGACATAGCTGTGGAGAGGTTAAAGAACTACACAGTGTCCGACTAAAGCTGACAAGCATTGAAGTTTGGATTTCTCATTCTTGTGACAAAGATGGTAATGGGAAGAGAAAACAGCCGTATCTAATCCATTTTTATGACAGTGAGTGTAATTAAATTGGAAAGGATATAAAGGCAACCTGTTCTTATTATAATTTATATATCCTTATCTTACACCCTTTCCTTGATTTTTCTAATGTAATCACTGTACTGCTGTAACCTTTGGACAGTGATTCTTTGGGAAACATGCAAGACGACATGTACAGAGCACAGTGTTATAAAGTGGCTTATATATTTCTAAAGAAAGTCATTTCTACTAATATTAATATTCTAGATAAGAAAAAGAATGGCCTAAAGTATAGATTGCAATTTTACTGCTTGATTTTCCCCAAAGTGGGCTTGTATGTCACATGAATCTTTTGTGAATCATTATTCACAACACTTAATGGGATTGATCTTTACTTTGGAGTGATCAGCGATTGTAGATTCAGGAGTTTCTGTCTTCCATTATCTCAGACATTAACTTTTCTTAAGAAAACGATATGAAATAAGGATCAATCATTTTCATTAGTATTTTAATATATAAAGGAGCCCATCTACTACAGAACTAAAGCAAAATGTAGGACTGACTAAATATTTCACTATGAAAAATCAAATTTTGATTAAATTGAGGCTGGGGTATTTTTCCAGGCTTTTCCATTTTTTTTTGAGAGAGGTGTTATTGTTGTTGGTTTGTTTGTTTTGTTTTAAAAAGGCTATCCTACATAGAAACTGTAAGGTTTTATTAATTTTAATTTATCATTGGGATCTACTTATTGTCATAAACTTCATTTTTTCATAGACTAAATAAAGGTCATGTTTGACAAAGTAATTTCCTGTATCCCTTGCACAGTTATTTCTAAACAATTTTTGAGAGATAATGACTGACTGGCTACCATTTAAAGCCTCAGTCATGTAAAAATTTCTATAAACATAGATACAAAAGGTATCCACCATGGGTTAGCTCAGCATCTTGCAGCAATCAGAAATGGAAGCTTCTTTCAGAGCACACAGAAAAAGAGTTCTGTATAAGTGTAAGGAATGTCTGTGGCATGAAATGTCAAACATGAGTGACACTTGAGACTGGCCTTAAATACTGACAGAAATGAATCCATAGAGGTCCTGCTGTTCCTGGAAATATAATACAGAACTATTGCTTTTCCCCTCTTGTGTGGATCACAGTGTTTATGTCAGCTCTGTCCTCAGCCTACTTTTGCTGCTCTTGCCCTTGCCCTCATAGTTTATAACAGTTTGGTACATTGACATATGAGGACCCACCAAGCTAACGAAAAACATTGTAGGAGAAAAACAATTTCATTTTTATCTGTTATTTAATGTACTTATCTTGTATTTAGTCTTGCAGATCAGTGTTTGGGTTGCAAGCAAGGATATACTAACATTCCTCTGATTTGTGTTTTCATTTAAAAAGGGATAGTTTTATTTAGAAGTTTCCTATCGGTAAATATTTGTCATGATAAAAAAAATGCATGTCTGCGTATATTATTAAAAAAGTAAACAGATTTTTGATTAATTTTCAAGTTCTGGTCAAAGCTTTTTTCATCCCTGCTGGGGTTATCACTTTAATTTTCATGCTGTAACAATGCTATATGAATTCGTAAAGTTAGCACAAACAGTTTTAGTTTGCAGGGTGAGATGGGCAATAACCATTTAATCAACAATTTATGCATTCTTTTCCTTCATAAAAGTGGTGGGCCACCATTTGAGAAGGTGACTGATGTTTTCATCTGATGTTGGTGACTGATGTCTCAGGTGAAACATCTGGAACAGAGTTTCTGTTCTTCTGTTCATCAGGAACAGTGCTTTTTGAGGGAGTATGTGCTCTTTGAGAGCTTTTGCAGACAAAAAGGAAGCACAACAGAAAGAGGGGGATATATGAAAACACAGTGAGCAAGAAGATGGAGCACACCAGAGTTTGGGAGACTTTGGAGAAGATCATGATGTATATCTGCAGACAGCTGGGCTGCTGACAGGAGGGAAGGAGGCTTTCTAGAGCCTTTAGAGAGGCTGTATAGAGTTTGTTGCAACACAGAAAACTGTCAAGGTGCTGGTTCAGGTCAAGCCTAGTGGAAGAGCTCAACTGCAAGGAAGGAGTGAATAGGGAAGTTCCATCAAAACCCCTTTTGGTTGCTTTTGCATAACAGAAGAGTAAAAATTCCCTCTTAAAACTCTACCCTGCCCTATGGTCATATCAAGGCTTTTTCAAGTGAATTAGTGTAAGCTTGTGCTTACAAATAAAATAAATATTACCTATTTATTTATTATTGATTTGTGTTATAAATTAATATCGACAGGTTTCATCCCATCACGATAATTAGTAATACAAGTGTGATTCCCAGAGCATGGTTTAAAAGAGCACTGTGAACATAGCACAGGCTTTTGCAGGGGGAAAGAGGATGTTACAGTCCATGTGCATTTTGGTGCTGTGGGTCTAAGACAGTATTGGATCTGAGATCTGATTTTCAGCTATAGTAACAGAAGGCCATAGTTTAACTTGAATTTCCAGGTTTGGTTCCTCCAGGTGACTATTTACCCAACTGATACCAAGCCTAAAGAAATAGTGCTGTTGGAGTATACTTACTAAATGTACCATGGTTTGTAATTAGACATTAATCACTGCATAAAATGCTAATAGAATAAAGGTACTTAATATTTTTTTCATGCTCCTGGCAAAAGTCCTCTAGACATGCCATTTTCTCAGGGGTACAATTAGCAAAATCTGATGGAATTAAAGAGTAGGGCAGGGCATACAATAGCACACAGGACTATTGTTTCTCTGTTGAAAGAGAATCATTGGTGTTTTGAGGAAGATTTTAAACTGATGAAAGCATTAGGTGCTATTCTGTCCCCAGCCTCTGCCCATGTGTCCTGCTGTATTCCCTGGGTCTGCAGAAGCAATTAGCTATGTAACTCTGGCTTTGCTTGTCAAGAAAATGATCCAGGTGGGAATTAATACCATTTTGTTTTTTGTCAGATCACATTTTAGTCTCTTTGGTCTTCCCTTGTGGAAGGAAAAAGCATTCAGCATGAGGATTTGGGGAAAGAGAATGGGAAAGGGCAAGATACTTGTTTTGGCAATGGCCTTTGTCAGCTTGTGTGGGTCATATGGACTTATGTCAGCTTAAGTTAATTGTCAATACTAACTTGATTTAGAAGGCAATAGCAGAGCAACTGAAAACTTTCTGCTTTTTTTGGTGTGCATGCACCAGACTCAGTCAATCTTTTGTGTAGGACATAGGACTCCCTCCACATATTTCTCTGTACTCTGGGACAAGAAGTGTATGTGGATGACCTTAGAAAGCCTTTCTCCACCTTGACTACGTGCACCGATATCCTGCTTTGTGCACCTGTGCATACTCTCTGCCCCTGCCTCACATGGAATACATGCAGACAAGTAAACTAAGGGCTAGGTCCCCATACAAATTCTCTCTAAATAAACCACATTTCTTTTTAGTTTCTTATACCACATTTTGATTTATTCCTTTTGTAAATACGCAGGGCAGCAATCTCCAGGTGTAGAGGTTTCAACATCTTTGACTGGTTTCCATGTCAGTTTGCAGCACAGTGTCATGTGTCTGCCTGTGTGAGAAGAAGGACTCTGTATCTGATCTAGCCACCCTTTGCCATCTGTGGTGGATGCCATGGCAAACTACCTTATTCTGTATTTACTCTGACACAGGAGAAGATAAAGGAATATTTATAGGTAAAAGGAATGTCTTTTTTTTTAAACCAGTTGTTATTTAGGTTAATATCTCTTCATGTGTAGTCTTAATTCCAAATAAAAAAATTAAGTTACTTCTAGTTAGAATAAAACCAGTGTCATGACTGGCACATTTTTTTATAGATATGAGAAGAAAGGGAGGGAAAGTAAACCAAATGCAGGCATTTTTCCTTTCAAATCTGTGCCTAAACTACCACAGCAGCTATTATACCTGGGATATATGGACGATTAAAAGAACAATGTCAAATCAGTGAACTTTGTGATAGCAGATATTTTTAATCTCTCTGAATTCTTGTCCTTAGATTATTATTTCATTCTTTGATGGCTCTGGAAATACACAAGAAGCAAAAACTTGCCACGTGTCCTCTGTATTTTTTTTTGCTGAATCTTAACATATCTAAATCTCTATAAATGATTCAAAAGTGGGAGAATTGAAAATTGGTCTGAATACTATAAAGGGTTTGGTTATATTCAGTGTAAGATTGAAGGTCTTCTAGTACTCCCGGATCTGTATCAACTCAGTAAAATATATTCTCGGGTGTAATAGCAAAAAAAATGTCAACATCACAGCTTGTTATGTCGTGACATCACTTTTTTGCTTATATGAAAAAAAAGGTTACCATAAATCATCTATACAAAAAAGTGAAACTGAGATTAAGTAATGGGGACAAGGGAAGACCAGTGTTGTATTACTCTTTTTTGCTTTTCTCTGTATTACTAATAACTGATTATTTGCATGATGTGTATGTCACTAATGTCTATTATTGGCTTGTGGGGGTTCTGCTTCTTGGTTTTAGTGGTAACAGCTGATGCTGTGGCACAGTACAGGTGGAATGAGGTTTTAAATAGATGGCATGCACTGGCATGTAAAACTTCTTAACTCTAATTGTTTTCCCTTATTTTTTTAACCTGGTGTAGATGAAGGCTCAGATAAAAGGCTGGGGACTGCAACTCTTAACATAGCACTTTGTCTTCATTTGAAACTCAGATTTTCCCACTGTGCTCCTGCACAAGAACTTTAGGATACTGGGCTCCTAAAATCAAGTGCCCAAATCACATGTGACAGCAAGTCAAATAAGAGTTAAACTGGACAGATAAAGATTGTCAGTCTAAAACTTCCTGGGGCCTGCATGCCTTAGGAAGACATCCTTACCTGGATCCTTAACTTGGAGTCCTTTCCTAGCCTCCTACTTTTGCATGAATTCTCAGGTTGTTGGTGGACTACTCTCTTAAAGGGGACCCTAGCTGTTGCCAATATCAGCATTATTTCAAATTAAGTATTGGCTAATGAGTTTTGCATGCAACCTGATCCAACTAGACTAAGGTGAGACAGTGCAATGATGTCAGTGCTTGGGATTGTGTGAAAAAGCATAGACACAACTCTTTTCCTTCCTTAGGTATATGTGTACTTATGGTATCCTCAGGGTTAGGCAAAAGAGATACAGACACTCCATTTGGGATGAGTTTGCCTCTATTCTTTCTCTATTTTTTTTCAATTTTTGTCTTAAGTTTCAGTTTTCATTTGGCGTGATAGAAGTGATAATATTAGCTGTTTGAAAAATGTGTTGTTTAGTGATCAAGTTTTCTTGAAAACAACAAACTACAAAAAATAAGGCTGTAACCCCTGCCTGGTTTAAAAAAAAAAATTCTACAAATTGACAAAGTAATGGTGTTTCTCATAGAGTTATTCTGATATTCTGATGCTTAACTACTGTATTTGAAATAACAGCAAAGTTATGAGGTTTTGAGATACATCATGAGCCACATGCAAATGGCTACATTTTCAAAATACAGTAAAATATGCAAGAGCTAAATATTTGTTACTGGATTCAACAGCTGAAGAGATTTATGACCTGACTTATGAGGGTAAAAATATATCCAGTTAGGCACAAGTTATAGCTGATCTTGCCCTCTAATGTGGAGTTAACAAATGGACAATTAAATAAAAAAGAATTTAAATGCTATATATATTTTTTGTTACCTTTTGCCTTTGGCTGCATGAATTTTCAGAGAGTTTTTTGAGTTATATTTAACGCCCACAGAAGACAAAGTCAGACTTTCCATTTAAAGGTAGGAGGACTTGTTTATTAGTCATTTTAGTAAAACCCAGTGATTTTCCTGTCAGCTGTGTAGTGCTAGTGATCCTAGACTGTTCTAAGAGACATTTCAAAAGGTATGAAACGTTGGAAGATGTTTGAAAGCAAAATGTATGTTGCAAAATCTTAAAAAGCTATTTAGGAAATCATGACTTTTTATAAATAGGCAAGAAACTACAGGGTTACTTATACAGAGAATATGGTGTAATTTCCAAACCACTGCTTTCACTGCCAATGAAGCAGACTAGAAAGATAATACATTTAGAAGTAGCAGTAATATCTAGCAGTAAAACCGATTTCAGAAATCTGTAGCCTTGAGATGGTTCACGTGCTGTAAAATTACTTGGAGGTGAGACTATGTCTCTGCTGTAATTCTGAAGTGCCTCAGCACAATGCACTCTTTGGTGCCTGAAACTTTATACCATTTTATAGTATGATTAGTAGTGGTAATACTAACTAATTGTTCTCCTATAAGAAAAAACTATGGACAGAACAAAAGTTCTCCATTCCATGTGAAATGGATTGAGGCAGCATAAAGACATCTGTATCAGCAAGGCTTATACTCAGTAAAAAAAAAAAAAAAAGAGAAAAACTGCTACCAGAGTTTTATAGTAGTTTTATAGATTTTACTTGTTTTGACATGAGATGATCTGTCAGACTTTAAATACATTTTCTTACATATGTAAATATGGGATGGGTTGTGCCTGCTGAGGTTAAACTCTTCTTGAAGCTTTGGAATGAATAAAATGTGGTTTGCAACGTTATAATTTTACAGACTGAAATATGACATCCAGCTGTCTATAGGATTTCATTTTGTTCTGCCAATAAGTCAGGAAACATGGATTAACACAATGTTTAAAAAAAAGAAAAAAATCAGAATGATTTAAATGTACTGATGTAATGTTTTTTTCTAATGTGCGGTTAAAGGAGGGGTTATGTCATTATGTACAAACCACTGACATTATCACATGGAAAATTACCTTCTGATCATTTGCTTCCAGATCAGATATTGGAGAATTACACTAACTTGTGGATTGTCTCAGTGGCGTCTCTTTCAGATGTAGCTCTTCGGATGCCTTAATTTCAGTCACTGTATTTACTGGGTACAGCAGTTCAGCTGGGTTGCACTGAGGATTAATTTGCTGGGTGGCTTTAAAATGGAATTCTTGCTCTATCAGAAAGAATCTGATAATTCTAGTTCTTTTTATTATTGGTAAACCAATATGGCATAGCTGTGTTTGCTAAAATTAGAACTAAGGAAGGCAAATTAATTTACATTGAGTGGTGAACATGGTTATACTGTTAATGATATTCAGCATGAGTAGCAAGTATCTTGAGAGAAGTTCATCAACCAAAACTTTGATTTCGTACAGTGGCCCTTTTTATGATACATCATTGTCCAGATTCTTCATTTTATCATCTATCAGCTCTATTGTATTAGTCAGGAAGATGTGACAATACAGGCTGAGCAAGTCTGTGCTTAGGAAGTAATAGCTTTTATTAAAGAGAAGAAGAAGGAAGGGAAAATATTATCAATGTAGTAAGCATAGCAGCCATGGTTTCACTTTCTAAGTCCTGATTATAGAACAGTCAACATAAAAAGGGACAAGGACGAGCTTTCTGAAGTCTTGCTTATACTGAGATTTTGACACATAGGTTCCACCCGATCCTCAGTCAGCAGCTGGAACATCTGTTTGCTGTCCCTGTATGGTTTTGTACATGGAACCCTGTTTGGACTGGATGCCTTGAACTAGGTACCCACACCATAGTTCAGACTACCGTGCTCTGAGGAAGGATGTGGGGAAACTTTCTCTTTTTGCATACTAGCATAAAGGGTGAGCTCTTACTCAGAGAAGGGAAGGGATTCTCCTGCCCCACTCTCTTCCCCAGCAGTCTGAGCACACATTTGATGAGCAATGCTCTCATGTTCAGGTTCATATTCCCAGGACTGTACAAAACTGGGACCAGTTATGGCTGTATGTATTGCAAGGCGTAAGGTCTGAAACACTACTTGTAGCGGACCTTTCCCTGGTCTGCCTTAGAACTCACCATTTGATGGTATTCCCTTTTCAAAAGCCACAAAGTAGATCTGGGGCTAGGGCTACTCTTCTGTAGCTCTTCTCAGGCTGAGTGGAGGAGATCAGTGAGCCCAAAGCTTCTGTTTCTCAGTTGAATCAGCAAACCAAAGTCAATTATAGAAGATAGTGACTAATTGGAGGGAACAAAAATCCCCAGCACCCACATTTTTCCCTTTGTAAAGGGTCACAGTTACCTGCGTGATGGTCTAGGTTCTGGCAGGACGGAGGTGCTCAGCGTTGTTTCTTGGTTCCTTAGACTTTCGTCAGATATAGACAGAGCCTCCTTTAAGTGTCCTTACAGTGCCCTCCGGAGGTGCGCAGGGCCACCTACAAGTGGCGTTTTCAGGGAACTTGTGACTGCAGAGTTGTCCTCGAACTAATGGAGCTCAGTGTAAACTCTGATGCCCACTATAAACCATAGTAACTAGGGACTTTTGTTAAAGCCATACGGAGTCAGGAACATTCAAAGAAAAAAAGAAGAAGGACAGCTGTTAAAAAGACAAAGAGAAAAATCTTCTCCCAAGTCTGAGCTCTGGAAGTAGAAGGGGTGGAGTCATGAGGAGTGTGAAAATAAGGGAAAATTGGAGAAGATGGAGATGAAAGAAGAGGGATAAATGATATGGATGATACTGGTGAAGAATGAGCAGTGGGAAGCAGGGATTGGATGAATCTTCCTCATTATTCACTTTCAACCAGGTCATTAACATGCTGCCATCCTACAGGTGTAAGGACACTTGCTGATCAATGTTATTCTGTACCTTGATTTACTCTACAAACGTCTTGTATTTTTCAACTTGCTAGTATTTAGCTATATTAAATAGTTCAGTGTCTTCTCTTTTAAGGTAAAACTAACTCTTAATGAAAGCAACAGGTCTAATTAAATGGTCTGTCCTAGGATTTGCTACTGTTATGATTCATTTCTCCACAGTGATCAATCTTGGTAGCCAAATCAAACAAACAAGAAGAAATAGTAAGTCCTAGGCTGATATTACTTTGAATTTAATCACTGCATAATGTTTCCCAGATGAGATTGTACACTTTCTCATAAATGTCTGCAGTTTGTTTGTTAACCATGGCATGGTTTGTCCATCCTTCTTAAAGTGAAAGGATAGCCTTTTTCATGCAGACGAAAATATCTAACAAAAACAACTGAAAAGCCACTCAACTTATCCAGACCAGGATAGGGATCTGATTGTTTCTTCACTCTAATTACACTCATATCAGATTTGTCAAGAGAAACAGAACTAAGAAATAATTTAGTATGAAAAGAAAATCTAAGTGTGATGATGATTCCAAATAAAATAAATGGAAGCTAGGGACACCATCTGCACTGAAGGTGATGAGATTTAGGTGCCTGCCTCCCTTCTCAGTTTTTGAAAGCCTTTGTCTAAACCCATTCTTTTGCTATCTTTCCAAAGATGGTTTATCAAACAATTCGACAAATGGGTTGCATCGTAAAGTAGTCAAGTTGATGCCACCCTGCAGATTACAAAAAGTTCTATGGTAATTTTTGCCTCTGTAATGATCTTGAGTTTTCTAATGTACTTTTTCTAGCAGTGGTGGGATGTATGTGTGGGTGTTAGGGTTTTTTGTTGTTTGGTTTTTTGGGTATTTTTTTTTTGCATTAGGAATCCTGTTTTAATATTTCATATATCTAACAGCTGCCTTAAAAGCAATGGATAGATTTTTTTTTTTGTAACTCCATTAATAAATCTAGAGTAATAGCCGAAATGATTGATTCATTTAAATTGTAAATTCAGAACATTTGGTAATCTACTTAGCTGAGTGAGGCACCAACTCTGTCATTCTTCCTGCTGCATGTAAAGCTTCTACAAGCTCCTCCACCACAGCACACAGTTGCTTGTGATTTCTTTTTCCTTATTTTGGCATTGCTTCATAATTCTTCAGTAAAGTGAGTTTCAGCTTACACCAAAAGGAAGCAAAAGGGAGGCCCCTTCCAGTATCCTTAGGGAAGGCAAAGTGTATTTGCAGAGAAAATACATGGAGTAACAGCAGCAAGAATGTGTTTACTTTGCTGTCTTCTCACAAACACTTTCATAAATGCATTTGGGAAGGAAGGGATTGCTATGGGCAAATAAACTTCTATCAAGTTCAAGTGTCTGGAGAAGTTTATGCTTTTTTCTTGAGCTATCTGTTTTGTGAGATTTCATAGTACAGAGCAGAGCAAATATGAGTTTCAAGGTGCTAAAAAGAGAGAGCATGAAAGAGCACAGGCTTCAACAAAGAAATTCATAGGAAATGCTTCCCCCTAACTATCATTCAGAGAGAAGGGAAGTGTGGCTTAGACTCGCACTTATGCTCCTAGGAGAAAGAAGTCATTGCGGGAAAGCAAAGTTCAACAACAGATGAACTCACACAAATGAAGGAAATTGCTGTTTTCTGCCTCCCTGGCTGTTCCTGCTAAGAGAAATTATACATTTCCCATAATAGAGCTCTCAAGTTTTTTCTACATCTTGATAAAGATGTTTGACCATCTTATTCCTATTAGTAGTTTCTTAGACCATTGCTTTGCCTTTCTGTCGGTCCATTCTGAGATTGAGACTCTATGGCAGCTGCTGGAATAGTTTGGATTGAAAAGTAATATCCTGAATAATAATCACATATTTTAGCTGCCTCTTAATAGGATTTAGAAGGTGGAACCAGGAGAGCTACCATCATGTGAATCAACATATACTGTGCTGGCTAGGGAGAGCCTATAGATTGCAGCATGTGACCTCTTTACCTAAAGGGCTTTTTTAGGGAGGGAATGGGGATCAAAGGGTCGTGGGGCCATTTTGGCAGACCCTATGGAATGGCTGGTGGACAGGCATGCACCTTGAGGAGGAACACAGAAGCTTTCTGTGTAACTGCTAGGAATGCTGAAGCTATGTTTTCTGAAAGCAGTTTTTGGAAGATGGAGCCCAGCTGCTGATGTAGAACAGAGGGTGGAGAAGGCTGAATCATGGCCAACTCTCTTCCCTGCTCTCACAGGGGGACAGAGCTGTGATTTAGCCTGATCCCTAATGGACTGCCCTGAAAGAGAGAGAAAGTATTTTGCACCTTTGTCACCACTTCTATAGAGCAGCCATTGAAAAAGATACAAACATATAATAGAAAGGGAAGACCATTATGTATTTTCTAGCATGTTCTATATATTGAATTAAGTGAGGATTCTTTGGAAAAAAATAAACAACTCCACACATAAATAGTGTGCATCACAGAGCTAGGAAAAAAACCCCATGATATTTCTTTTTTCTTTTTTTCTTCATCACAGTGTTGCAGCTTATTTTTATTTCATTTCAAACAAAATAAAACATATTCTTGAAATAGATGTACAATAAATTTGTTGCAGATGTACATGGCATTTAAATTCTGTAAAACTGAAATGTCCTTACTTTAAATTCAAGGGAAAAAAACTTGTATATTGGAATAAAATTCTTTTTAAGTTGAATAATCAGATGCTTTGACATTAGTGAGCTTTTTCTTTCCTTCAGAAGAAAGTGTAGACAAAAGTGATTGAATTTGAAAGTATTTTGATTTTGATAGACTAGTATTTTCTGTTAGAGAACTGCTTACCTGAAGTTATTCTGGCAGCCTGGGATGGTGTCATTTGCATAAATAGAGTTCACTTATTAAACTACTCACTTGAGTAAACACTGTTGGCATTGGTAGGTAGTTCTTCCCTCTAGAGGAGAAAACCTTTCATTAAGTTTTCAGTGGTCCAGATGAATTATAGCAGGGGAAGGACAAGAATGTTCAGAGTACCAAGATTCACAGAAAAATGTGTCTTGTAGTGACTTATAGACAGTTTTGCGTGGGCAGTTTTTTTTCTGATTCATCTAGTTTCCTGCTTTTCTGCTCTGCTCCAGCCTAGTCATGCTTGTCATTCTTATTTGTGTCTATCCATCCCTGTTGCTTCCTGCAGCTTTCCTAAGACATAATGTCACCTATACTCACTCTTTACAGCTCTGAATCTCTAATTAAGCAATGACGTACTGGCAGACAGGGGTATCCATATTCTCAATTCCCTTGATGAGAGACTAAATAGAAAGAAGAGCAAACAGTCCATTTGGCCACCAAAGTGCAGTGTGCTCTTTGCAGAGAAAACAATCATTCCTATTTGCTGCTAAATGAACATATTCATGTTTCTTTAGTGTTCACACACTGAAACATTTGATGTATTGTGATCTCACAGTATTTGGATTGCTTTTCCCAAAGGATGGCAAAAAGTATATGATTGCCCACTTACATTTCTCCCTTGTCTGGAAAGCTTACGGTATTGATAAATTGGGACTCTCTTATTTTTTGAAAATTACTTAGTTTTTCCTATGTTTCTCCTGAGGAGTAGAGAAAATGATCAGTATGGGACAAATATTTGTTTTCGAAAGGTCTGAATGAAACAACAAAACCAAAAAAAAAACCAAAAAAAAACCACCAAACGAGTGGAACCTGGGGTGTTAAACAAAAAGAGTGAAGATTTACTAGCTCCATTATTACTCAGTAACTCAAAGTTTTTATGGTCTCACATTGCAAAGGCCACATACAGAAAATCTGCAGCCTCCCCCAAGCTCTATATTGCTGTTGGGGCATTTACTCACTCAGATGACATCATTCAGGTCACAATTAGCCAGTAACAAAACAAGGCTAGGCAAATTATCCTTTATATTCAGTGAAATGCAGATGGGGGAAATAATTAGTCATGTATATCCCCTTTTGTGAACAGCTTCCTTGTGCTCTGGGAAGGGATGTCACACTGTAAATTAGTCACTTGCAATCTGTCATTTCTGACCCACTATGGTAAAATGACTGTCCTGCTAAACAATTTGTACAGCCCTTGAAAACTCTTGTGCTACTATTGACTGTACATGAGTCAGATTTGCCGCGGATTCCTTAATCAATCTGCACCTTGGATCCTGGGTGCTGTTCTTATTCTGCTTGAACAACGAAGTTGGGTATCTTAGCTAAACCTGCATGCACGGCCTTCTGCAGAAAAAGATTTCTTGAGGTTTCTGGCCTCTAATCATCCTCTTCAATACAGGAATGCCAAAAGATCTATCTGTCTGTTTTGTGATATACTTCTCTACTTGCATGGGAATCTTCTTCCTCTTAAATGCCACTAGATCCTTCCCTGAGCGACATGTCTCATCAGAAAAGGGCTTAGTGCACCAAAAGATATTTCCTAAAGGATAACTGTGGAAGTTCAAGTTGTGAAATCACTTGGACTTATATTAGACTAAATTATTCTACCTTCATAAATAGCTGTGTCTATCCTTTGTACAACACCTAAACTTGATTCTTCTCTGGAAGTAATTTAGCAAGAATTTAATTCTATATATGGTCTATAAATAAAAATAAATGAAAATAAATATCTTTTGCACAAAAGGGAGGTCACTGAGAGTGCATTGGTGACAGACCACTATAGGTCAGAGGAAAGAAATCAACAGTTTTGAAATAATTAATTTCTGTAGTGAAAATTTGCAGCAGGAAACCCGTTTTGGGCAATGCTGCGTACGAAGGAATTCTGTTATTCAGCGAGGACTTCCAACAAGTCCTTCCTGAGGGAAAAAGTTGGGAGCTGATCACAGATGGCTTTAGGCAATTAATCTCTTCCCATCATAAGGTTATTTCATCACCCTAGATTTACACTGCAGGAATGTTTCTGATGAAGATTATGTACTACTAAGGTTATCAAATTGTAACAAAGCATATGGGTACTTTAAAACCTTGAGAAAACGGCTGTGCTTGCTCTATTGGAGGGAAGCAGGTAGGTGTAAAGTATTATTTAGTGTTTTAAATAGATTCAGCCTAGTAGGAGCAGAGATGGACTCTGCCGGAAGAAATCGAAGAAGTGTAGGAAGTAGGATTGTTTTTCTGGGAACCAGCACCTTCTAACCTTCTGCCTGCTAATTTTGGAGATTAGAGAAGTGGAACTTTCTTTAAAAAGAACTTGTGAAATGCCAGTTAAAAACCAAACTTTGTTCTGCTAGTCCTGTAGCTACCTTGTTTATCTCACATTCTTCTTGAAAAATCTTGCATTAAATCCTACTAATAAATTGGGGAAAAAAAAAAATCAATTTGTTAGTGAAAAAGAAGGAAGGAGAGATTCTCTGCTGAAGAGCAGGTGCGTGCTTAACGGCTTGGCATGCCTGGTTCTCCTCCTGCCGCCAGAGCAGCTGCTGGCGGAGGCTGCGGAGCCGAGCCGGGCCGGGCCTGGCCGGGCTGTGCGGGCCGAGCCGAGCCGA
>VXBQ01016367.1:144258-179857 GCA_013400175.1 Phainopepla nitens
CGAGCCGGGCCGGGCTGTGCGGGCCCCGGCGCTGCCGCAGCGCTGCCGCAGCCGCGGTTGTGCCCTGACACCTGGCGGTGCCGCGGGGAACTGAGCTGCTGCCGCTCAGAGTGCCCGGCATGGCCGCATCCCCCCGGCTGAACACGGGCTCTCCCTCGTGGCCTAGGGAGCGCGGGTTTGCCTCTGAACGAGTCTGCTGCTTCAGGGCAGCCTCGGATTGTAGAGTGGCCAGGCAGCAGAGATCTCTAGTCCGGTCTGCTAGAGTACACTACTGTGCACAGCAGAGCAGACACTGAAGGAGTTGAGTGATCGTTTGATAAGAAAGGGAAGTGCAAGAAGTGCAAAGGAAGACAGTTAAACTCTATCTATACATCTAATGGGCTTTGGGCAGGAAGGACTGGATACCTCAGCCCTGCATATAGCAGGGCCAGTGACAGACCTGGGGCACAATGAGGAGAAAGACAAAGGTATAATTTTCATAAATCCTTTGCTTTACATCATACAAGTTCATTGGCTGATGTTTGCTGGCACTTTGCAACCTATGATATAAAAATTCCTACCATTTCGCTTATGGCACTAAATTTAAGAAATTGAATAAATGAGAGAAACAGTATCAAACAGTAAAAGTCTATTATCAGGTGAAAAAATTGGTCCTTTGTCAGAGTGGTACTGGCTTTGTTCTTCTGTGTTTCTTGGACTCAATGTAACAGTAAAGAGGGTAAGAATGCCTATTAGAAATACCTTGGCAGGTTTTAAGTACTTTCTCAATCCTTGTCACATTAGTGGGACAGTGGATAACATAACACTTAGAAACATATTGCAACAGATAAATGAGTAAATGTACATTGTAAGGGGAGGTAACTGTGCAAAATAATAGGGATATAATATTGTTTGCTTATTATCTTCTGGTCACACCCATTCAACTCTAATTGTTTTATGATATTCTGAAGTTATGATTGCTATCCTACATGGCCTTTATATAAACTGGTAGGTTTACATACAGAACAGAAATTGATGTGTAAAGTCATTTGACAGTTGACAGAATTTCTAGTTTGGGTTACCAAATGTAGAGAAGATAAATTTCTTTGCTTCCACCTTCATTTTCTGAATGAGGTATGTGGAAAGGGAACGTAGTGATGTTGACTTCACCATCCCTAAAAATGGAAAAAGAAGTGAAGATAAGGGAGTCTTCTGAGAGAAACCACAGCAAAGAAGAGAACAGTGAGAGAAGAAAGCTGCTATTCCTTAGCCTGTTCTTTTATGCTTACTAGGCAGTGCTCTCTCTTGCCTTGAATCTGCCATCAGAGAATTATCTGGGCTGGCAAAATTGAAATAGTTGTGGGTTTTTTGTTTTGTTTCGGTTTGGTTTTTGTTTGGTTGGTTGTTTTTTATTGGTTTGGTTTTGTTTGTTTATTTTGTTTGAGGTTTTTTTGGTTTGTTTTTTTTTTTTTAAGTGGTATTAACTACTGGTATTTAACTGAGTGAAAAAAGTCCTTAATTTTACTGCCATTTAACAGAGTGTGATCCATTTCTGTCAGTTGTACCTGCCAGAACTAATCCAGAACGTTGGCTGAGACTCTGAGACTTTCCAGAGGTGTAAGAAAGTTAGAAGCAATAATTTTAGAGTCCATTCATAATAATGGCCAGCAGTATCTGCAGTACTATGTGCTGTTGTCAGACTTACAAAACTGAGGAAACTTAATTTCAGTTTGCATTATGAAATTGTAACACAATAACAGTGATGTTGGTGTGCATCCTGGAAAGACAAAAGGACAAGTAGTATATCAATCACACAGACAAAATCAACACCCAAGTCCTAGCACTTTTCCAGGTTTATGTATAATCCTTATTAATGCCCTAAACAGTGGGGGCAGTAGAAAAGACATGACTGTGGAAGGAATGGACTTTCTTCCAAATATATCTTCAGTGGTGCCCAGCTTGCTGTCTTCTGAAAGTTGTTTGTGTCTTGGTCTCCTCTCTCCTCATGGGACACATGCATTTTGATTATGTTTGTACTTGTTACTGATTTTCGTTAAAATACACAGGACAGGAGCTGTAGGAATGCCGGGAATTTTAGAGAAATTGACTAAGAGCATTTGTGGAAAACAAATTGTAGGTAAGATGAGTATTCTATGGAGATATAAAGAAGTCTGTTGATAATTATAGCAGTGAAAGCTGCCTTTAGCTGATAAAAAACAAGTATGTGCAATTCTTTCTAGGATTCCTCCTATTATTCACTATTCTGAGCTTACATCACTAGCTCCAAAAATCAAGATTTGACATAATGATGTCTGTTCATGCAATCACAGCTCTGACCTTTGTGATATGATTTATTGTAATATTTCAAAAAGAAATATATTCGATCTCTTAACATACATTCCAATGTGAACATAAATCTTTCAGGGACAAGGGAAGTCTTAGTTTGATTTCCAATGCTCTGGAAATGATTATGATCCAACTCGTATAGAGCAGAGAAAGAAAATGTGCATGACACTGATGGAACAACACTCCTAATGCTAGCCTCTAACATCTTGTATTCTATTATTTTATTCATAAGCACTAACGTGATTGCAAGACATTGTTGTGACTCAGGAACAAGTCTCATGACTCCTTACTATATAGGTTTATATATGTTATTTTAATTATCAAAGTATCTGGAACTTAAGTGAATACATAGTAAATGTCTATTGCCATAGTATGTATTTTTATTCCATAGGAATGTAACAGTCACAAAAGCCTAGTGATGGATCTTGTGTCTTCTTTGCTGCTAAGGATTTTAAGGGAATATTTTAAGTAAACCTATGGTTTCTCTTTCCACAAAATGCAGAGTATATTTCTCCAGTACTTTCATCCAGAAAGTTGTCCAAACACCTTTCTCCTGGAGTTCAATAGTTTTTATTTTTACTCAAGTAAGAAAAATTAATTTAATATGAAATAGTGCTTTATTTTAATAATGGAAGTCATAAATATATGCATAATCTGCAATAATATGAATTATAAGTATACCAAAAGTATTACCAAATTTATCTTGAGGTACTGGTTTGGGCCTGTAAAATAAGGGGAACGTATAAAGATATCTACAACAAGGGAACATCTGGAGGAATTGTTTTGTTAAACTACCATTGAATCATAGAGGAATTTATTCTGATAAAGGATTTTAGTCACAATTCCAAGGAGTTAACATTTGTCTGCACTTCAAGTTCACATTTGACTTTTGGCGGCCTGGGTTAGAAAAAATAATGACAGAGGTTGTTGGAACGATGTGCAGATTGTTCTGCCAAGTCTTGATTCCCAGAGCAATCCATGCTCAGGTAAAGAGGGTCACTGCATCAATAATTAGCCTGAACTTTCCAGGAAGAAAAAGTAACATACAAGTTTTCAGGTCTAAATATGCAATGGGAACAAAATTCTGCAGTTATGCCAAGACTAACAAGTGATGGAAATGGAAATCTATTTTTAAGACAAATAAGATTGTAGAGTACTTTTATTCAACACATGATCCTGCCTATCTTTTGATAAGTTTTTTTTTTCATTGAACTCACACATGATTTTAATCTTCTCCCATATTAATCATAAATAAAATATCTGTCTTTTTTGACTCTTTTTCCAATGTGTGACATATGCTTTTTTAATGCATTCTTCTGCCTTTGCTTTCTCATTGTTAAATTGGATGCAGTTCCATTGTATTTCAAACAGATAGATTTGAGACACAATAATATGAAGAAGACAGAAGAAAGTGAGGTTTAATATTCCTATGTCTTTGCATTTTATTTCAATGAGGTAGCAGCACTTTAAATGAAAATTACTCTTGAATTTCTTTTGTTACTCCCACCTGGTTTATTCTGGGTACCCACTGACTTTACTACAGCAAAATCTCTGCTGAAGATGGTTGAAAAAGTTGAAAAGCAAAGGCTCCTGACCGCAGAGAAATTCTCTTTTTTTATCATTATTCACCTTTGCAAACTTTAATTCAATTCCTCAGTCAACCATTCTGTGTAATGAGATCTGGGCTGGAACTTTCCATATTGATTTGTGTAAAGTCTCTATCTCTTAGGACTTATTTCTTTTACCTCCTCCTGCTTTGCTCTCTCTTTCTATAGTTTCCCTGATATTTATGTCTCCCTGGCTTATGTGCTCTAATATTTTTTCCCTGCTGCTCATTGTGATAAGAACCAAGCCTTATTCTTTTTCCCCCAGCTGTCTATGTGAAATAGCTCTCTTCTATTCAAATTTTAACTTCATGCTTGAATAACTTTACATTAGGGTAATTTTAAAAGGAAAAAGTAGATTATATTTCTGTATTATGAGGGAGTCAATGAATATTTCAAATATTTTTATGCAGAGAATTCTATAACAAATGTTGAAATATACCTGTGTTTGCTATGCCTGTCCCTACTAGTATGAGATTATTCAGTCCCTACATACCTTCTTCATGAGAAATATGAACTATTTTCAGGCTGTTATTTTATTTCTATGAAATATATAGGCCTTTTTTTCTAAAATGTATCTAATGTCTTACACTTATGAAAGCCCATTTAAAACAAAATTGATTTTTTCATGACATAGTTTACTGTTTTGAGAGTGAAATAACAAAATAAACACTTTTTTGACATTACAATGTGTTTATGGCATTTGTAAATGTTTTCAAACCTGTCAGCTTCACAAAGAACCAGAATCATCAAGAAGATCTAGTTTCTATTCAACCTTATCTCCTATTCCTTTGTTTTTCCCAGCTCTGTGATGTATACTAAGACTTTAGACACTTTATATAAGCACATATTAATAAACAGACTATTCTCAAATCTCTGCATTTCAGAAATAGGTCTTTGCCATGGAATTCTCTGGAAAGTTGCTGTTGCTAGTTGTTGCTATGGTGGTTCAGAAGCTTTGGTTGTGTAATAAAAGGTAATAGTGGTAGAAATACTTCAAATATACCATAAAAAATTTGTTGGTTTTTTTTTTTTTTTCAAAAATTTTGTATTCTGTCCATCATCCTGACCAAGGTGCAGCACTTGACAGTCTTATTTCATATCCTACTTCTGGTGGATTATAACGTGGGTGTTTCATAAATATTGGCTCTTTTCTGACTGATAGCAGTACAGAGATGATGTTCCTACTTTTGTGTTGGGTACTGATTCACCAGGAGCCAGCAAGGAATGAGAGCAGAGCAATGCCTTAAATTGCGAAGGAAGGGAGAACAAGTTATTAAGGAGAAGTCAAGAGGAATTACATTTTCTGAGATTTAAAGAATAGACCTATGAACAGATCTAGGAGTTAATCATGGATTAACACTGCTGGGATTGAGGGAGTCGGCTAAGACTCAGTAAAGCCTGTGCTGGCTAGTGTTTAAAGGCATTATCTCACAAAAGATGGGCATTGCCATGGAAAATGTAAGCAAGGACTGCAATTATTTGCATTAAAGCAGCATGACTAATCTGCTGGTTTTGCTTTATCTGAACAGACAATTCTCTGATGGATTTAAGAGTCTCCCAACTTCTGCATTTTTTTATACATGTATAGAGTGGTGGCTTCCAGGGTACCTGGTTAACAGAAGAATTTTATCGGCTCTGAGGAGCTGATGTTACATTTAAAGTACTATTATAGGAGACAGTAGAGATAAAAGATAGGAAATTCTTCTATCTTAGCAAAGACATCTATTAGTTGTCTCACTTAGGGCTAGCTGGGCTTCATTTCCTTCAGAAACACTTCCTGAGAGTGATTCATTTCAATATAAGATAGATAAATTAAACGGTTCCAAAGTTATCCAAGTCCCACGCTGAATAAATATATTTGTTGCTTGTTATTCAGATCCCAAGATTTACTGTACCAGGAATGGCTAAAATAGCTTTCTTCCCTTTCCTCTCCACCCCCTCTGTTCTCAGTATGTATCTACTGAGAAAAGGCACAAGGACTCCATTTGAACATCAGCCTTGCTCCACTTTTGGCCTTGACAATTGTTTGCGTCTGAATGGCTGTAGGCCATTTTGAGTACTTCTGGTTGGGATATTTGGTGTTTTGTGGTCTGCATGGCAGAATTGGCCTACACAGGGTGTTAAGAGTTGCTTGTTTGGAAGTCTGCCTTTCTTACTGTGCAGTACTGAGTGAAAAGGCTATTTTGTCAAACAGAAGCTGTCGTATTACATATTCTTGTCAAGGATCCATATTTCCAGTGTACTCTCTCTGTATGGGTTTTTAGCTCTTGCATAAAGTACCCACATTTGGATTTACCACCTTTGCAGTATTAAATGTTAGATATGAATGCATTTCCTAAAATGAATGTATATGCAGTGAGTAACAGGATATATTTCAAGGTACATGTTCTACTCCGGTTTGCCATGAAATTAGGGTAAGAAAAGCTTTAAGATTAATGGTCCCAGTGGCAACACAGTCATAGTTTGGAGATGTCACCTTTCATAGAAGGGAGATGCAGAAGATCAGGCAGTTTTCTCCTGCTAAGCAGGGTTTCCTGGTTGCCAGTGGGAGCCAGGACACCACTGATACTTTCGTGTCAGAAGAAGGTGCTGGTCATCTCTGGAAGAGTCTCCCACTACAGTCTGCAGCTGTAGTTCCCACATAAAGCCAAATTTGGAAGCAATGTTACTTCCAGCCTCCAGGCATGCAGCACATCAGTGGAAATTCTTTAAGTGCTGCCCTTGTCACCTCTGCTACAGGGACACTACCTGTGGTGATGCTTGTTTGGTGGAGTTCTGCTATCTAATATACATTGGAATAGTTTGCCAAACTGTCTAATTGGTTTGCTGTTGTAATTTGCAAATTAGTAAGAGAAGTCCAGACTCAGTAGTATATTTTATTTTGTTCATAGTGTATGAATTTTTACAGTACTGTCTGATTACCTAAGGAGTGAGGAACAGAAGAACTGGTGTAAAAATAAATGAAAATATAACAGAAAAAAAAATCAATATTTCAGTTAGATATAATACTTAAAACATGTTTATTGCATGGTCCTCATTACCACAGGTATATGAACTCTCACACAGCAAGCTGAAGTTTATGATCTTCATAATAAATTAGAAGGAAAAAAGAGGGGGGATTGTAAAACAAAGCATATGAATTCTTCAGTGTTGCCCCAGAAGAAATTTCTCTGGATGTATTTTGTTCTTCATTTCTTCTCATCCCTGTCTGCTTCAGTTCCCCAGGGAAGGGAGTCTTTCTCGTTCCAGCAGCTGCTCTGATTGAGAGAGGAGGATTCCTCACTTCCAAACAAAGGGGAACACAGGCAGAGCTGCTCCTCCCAGCAGCACTGCAGGAGCCTCCAGCTGTCAATCGTTCTCATTTGTTCAGTCACTGATCTCAGCAGAATTACTGGGTGCTTAAGTTAAACAAAACTGCAAATGTTTGCAAGGTCAAGGCCCAAGAGGCTTTCAAAAACAAAGACTGTTACATGCTATTGCCAGGACAGAATAAGTTGGGGCATTTCTTACTAAACAAGAGAGGTACAGCTGTCATTGTCTGCAGCAATATAAGCAGTAATAATAATCAGAGGAATCTGTTAGTTCAGGGAAACTAAAAAACCACGACCTGAAAGACTCAGGCTTTGTTCTTCAGTTTGTAGTTTTTTACTTTATGAAGATGTCAAATTCACATCTGTTTTCATTATTCCATCTAGAAGGTCATCAAATATAGTCAGGGCTCCAGAGAGGTGCAAACTGTTGATCTTCAGCCACTTAATGGTGCTTCAAGTCTTGGAGAGATCTGTTCCCTCTAGGTTCCTGGATGTTTTTAAGTCCTTGTTGGACTTGTTCTATTTCTTTTTATGATGAATACAAAACTGTTATTTGTGCTGTTTACTGTTGATCTGAAGTATTTTTTTCAGATTACACAGTTGAATTAATTAGTGGTGAATAATTTTCTTACAGATTTTGTAACTAGATGCTAATAAATTCATTCTGTGCTCTCTGTATCAGCCTTTCTCTTTCCTAAAATAAATTGGGAATGCTAGAATATACTAAAATATAACTAGAGAACTGTTAATATAGGAATATTTATCTGCATACAATTTAATGACTTTTTTTAACACTTTCACCTTAGAATAAAATATTGATGTAGTATTCATGAGAAGAAAATGAAGGGGAAAGTTGAATTCAATGCTTTGTGTTCTGAAATCATGAAAAATGAACTTTCCTCAGTTACAGCAGAATTAGCAGATATTTGAAACAAAAAAGTCCAGAAGGATTTTTAAATCTTTACAGCATTTTGTATATCACTTTCATAAAAACAAGAGTTTAAAGTAACGAAATAAATGAAGAGTCCTGAAAAAATTCTTCACTGCATGAAGATGCAGGGAATCTTTAGCCAGCTACTATCCTTTTCATCCAATTAGTTCACCAGATGTAGGACTTCTGATAATTTGTTGATTTGGATCCTTTGCACTCTTATTCTTGTTTAAGGATGTTCCTGGGGTATCTGCAGCAGGCTCACTGAACCCCATCAGTCATGGGTAGCAGTGGATCAGGTCAGTCAGAAAGGCCTGAACCCAATAAAAGGTGGGCATATTTTAGAACAGTCTTTACACTGATATCCTATGACTTTTTTTTTCTTTCAAAACTCACAGATCCGAGTTAGCCCCTCACTGCCTACAGAAAAGGCCTTCTATAATTTTTAGAAAGTCTGGATGTGGTCAGTCTAAGAGATTGGCCTTTTTATTAAATCAAAATGGTGGTTTCTCCATTCTTTTGAGGCATAAAGAAGTGCCTGTTTCTCAGTTATGACAGAAATACAGTGAGGAGGGTCTTGTCTGACTTTTTTGTATGTCTGAGGAAGTACAGGTGGGGGCTTTAGGATGCAGCATGGGAAGATTTTGAACACCACACTTACTAGCTGAGCTCACATTTTTGCTCAGTAACATTCTCTTTACCTGCAAATTAATACAAAATTCTAAAAAGAAGCTTACTTCCAGTACTAAGGTGTCCTGAGATAGGGTATGATAACTGTAAAATGTCATTTTTAACCTGCAGCCTTTAGTTTAAGAAGTCAATAAAACTGAAAAATTAACTGCACTTACTGAACCAATTTTTCTCCTCTGCTTTTCTCCTGGTTTTGGCTTATATATTTCAAATAGGGTTTAGGAGGTAGCATCTTTATGTTCCTCCAACTGGATCAGTGCTTGTGCACGCTGTATACATAAAGATGCTGCCTATCTGAGGTTTGCACATCTGAAATGTAGGAAAATAACCTAGCAATGCAAAGAGTACAAGTAAGCACATGAAATAAAGGGGCCAGTGGTCTCCAGCATGGTCTCCAGCACCAGCAAGGGTATGGCAATTATCAGCCTCTCTGCAGAAGGAAGAGCTGGCTGCTGTGTCCTAATGCTGTCCCTTCCAGGAGCCCTTGGTATGACCAGAGCAGAACCACACTGGGATTTCTAACAGTAGGAGGTGCCTCCGACAAGGAGTAGGTGATCCTCAGGTTGTCTTGAGCTCTGTCGAGGTCAAGATTAAGGCAGAGCTGGCCTTGGATTTGTACAGTTTAAACTCTCTTTCAACTCTAACACAAGGGAACAACATGTTCCCAGAAGTGATTAAAATTCAGGCTGTACTTCTGGCACTGTTGGTTCTCATTTCCTGGCTAAATTATATCACAAGGAAATGTAGTCCACCTACCTGCATTCACCTGTGGGCACAAGAAGATAAAGTAGCCTTCATTTCTGCCTTAATATACTGCCTAGTGCTCCTGGCGGGGGGAGATGTCTGCTGCTTTCCCACCTAGAGGAGTCTATATTTCAGCATGAGTGCAGTGATCCATGTAGTGTTATTATCACACCACACAACGCAATCTCTAAAACACCTTGGGGTCCATCTCTGTTGGTTGAAAGACATTATAAAATGAAATGTTCATAACAGTTTGTAGTAGAATATTGCATTAGCCTCATTGGACTATGGTGATGGATTAAGGGGAACCGTTGCCCTCGAGAAGGAAAGCCTGAGCGAGTTCTGTTCTCCCTTTGCAATGCATTCAAAGCATACATATATTAAAAGGAGTCTTGGCATATTCTGGCAGAAAGCTGAAAAAGTCACAGGGAGGTGACCAGCTTTTGATAATAGCTCATTAACACTATTTGTCATACTTAGAACTTTAAAGTACACACAGAAATGGCAATTCACTGCTGGGAAGAGGGGAAAACAGAGCAGCAATGTAAGAAAGGAAGCACATTTTTAAATCTAGTTAATTGAATGAAAGCTTGAAGAAAATTAGCTTTCTGAATTATTCATATGCTTTAGAGACATCTTTAAGTGACTTAACGGGAGGTCACAGTTTGAGCAGGGGGGCAGAACTAAGAAAACAACACTATCTTTAGCCTTACAGGCTATAAGTTTATTCCCAGCTGACAGAAATGACTTTTTTTTTAATGGAATAAAGCTTCCTGTGAGACTATACTAGCTGCAGTAAAACTTTCAAGGGACAGTTTTTCTAAGAGAAATACATGGAGAAAATTTTGTTGGTGGGCAGATCGTAGACTTGGGAGGTGGGAGAGTTTGGTTTGGCAGTTTTGTTCAAATTCAGAAAAAGTTGGAACATCCCAGACAAGTTTCAGAAATACTTTACTCTCTTTATCTCATTAAAAGAAGTCAAAATTCTTGGGTTTACTCCAGCCTGGAGCAGAGGATGTTTTTGTGACCTCAGCATGTTCTCCAGAGCAGGAAAACAAGTTTCCTGTTCTACATTGTTCTTCCCAGGGCTGATCATTCTGGGATGGGGACACAGTCATATCACAATTTTATGTATATAAAAAAAAATCAAAGAGTTCATAACAGGGTTTGGGTTTAATTAAAATTAGTTGTTGTTTTTTTTTTTAAATTTGAAGCTGCCTATCAACTTTAATTTTTGGGAATAAGAACAACTGAAATGTGTCTTTGCTGAGGACAGGAAAGTGCTTCAGGAGGCATTGAGCTAGCAGCTGGATTGAACAGGGGTTGATCTGTGTCCCAGATTCTATTATCTGGGGAGGAAGTGTCCTTCAGAAAGCTACACACACACCCCTTGCATAGCTGTCTGCTACGGTTTTAAGTGGAAGAAAGTTGGGATGTGACCTTTTCTTGTTCTTTACTATCCCTGTGGAGGAAGGAAAATATCCTTCCCCCACTGTCCAGTCTGTGGGACTGGCAGGCAACAAAGTAGGAGTGAGAAATATCTTCTAACATCCCCAGCTGGCCATGTAGATCAAATCAGAAATTGGCCTGCCCAGGGGGAAAAAAAAAGGCTTAGTGAATTAAATATTGAACAGTGTAATTTGTTTCCCTGATGCATGTCTTTGCAGGTTTAGGTTCAATAATTATATGTCAGCTGGTTTTCTTTCATTTTCAGTATGTTCTAGAACTTTCATTTTTTAATCTTAACCCTCAGCCTATCCATCATCCTCCAGATCCATGTGGTATATCCATTGTTTAATTTTCACTTGTTTCTTCTCTTCCTCTACCTTTGACTTGTATTGATTTTTGTAACATTCAGTTAATATTTCAGTATATTATTAGTTTGTGTGACATTTTGCAGTCCATGCAGTTAAATTACTATGGGCCTTTTGAAATTACTAGGCAAAGTAAGTCAAATAATTAAATTAACTTTCAAGGGGGAAACTGGCAGAAAAACAACACAGAAGCTTTTGACTGTGTTGAAATAGTTACTTTTGTATCTCCAAAACACCAGAAAGAAAAGGTCTGGTTTTGGTTTTAATTTTATTTAGGTAACTTAAGTTCATACATATTCTCAAAAATATCTATACTACACATTACCTGCTTCTTTAGCTGTCATCAGGACTGAAAATTCATTTTTAATGTACTTCTGTCTGGTAAGAAAGTCAAATATTGTGTTAATTTACTGATTTAGAGTCTCTTTGTGCTGTATGAAAACAATTCCGTCTGGACTTTTGCCAGCTGACCCTCTGCTGGAAAAGCAGTGGATTATTTGTATGTTCATGGGGAGGAAGGAACAAGTAGCAGCTAGTGGAGATTTTAATTACAAATTTGGCATAGCAGAGATAATCATACAGAACAGCAAAGCTCATCTCTTTTGGGTTTTTTGTTGCGAGTTAGCAGTTATTAATTAATGTTTTGAGACCTGTGGCAGAGAAACATGCTGCCTGTAGCACACTCACCCTTCAATGGATATGAGTATAGGGCACAAACATCTTATAAGAAGATGTTTGTTTTAAGATAAATCCTTCTCAGCCTTATATTGAATATTATGTTTCTCACTTTTGAAGAACGAGACTCAATTTTTATGACGTATCTTACATGTACAACATATAAAACTTTATTATATACCAGTTCTGTACACATACAAGAAATAGTTATGTATGAATGCTTGAAGGACAAGGATTTTTACTTCCAATGCAAATGTTCATACCAAAAAGCCAGCATTTTCTCCCTTTTGCCAATAGATGGCAATATGTTATAACCGAGCAATCACATAGCTGCTTTTTTATCAAGAAGTTTTTTTAAACATTGATCGATCTGCATAGATACCAAATGCAGTAAAACCAAGTCAAAATAACATTCTTTTTTTGTCTTCTAATTATATCTCTCTGTCGTGGTTAAAGCCCAGCTGATAACTAAGCCCCACACAGCTGCTCACTCGCTCTCCCCTGCTGGGATGAGGGAGAGATTGGAAGGTTAAAAGCGAAAAAATTCAAGGGTTGAGATAAAGACAGATAGTTTAATAGGTAAAGCAAAAAGCTGCCTGCACAAGCAAAGCAAAACAAAGAATTCAATCCCAACTTCCCATATTCAGCCATCTGGGGAGAGCAGGGGTCCATGACACATAACAGTGACCTGGGAAGACAAACAGCATCACTCTGAATGTGCCCCATTCTTCCTCCTGAGCCCGGCTCTACATGCTGAGCATGAGACCACATGGTCTGAGGTATCCCTTGGGTCAGCTGGGGTCACTGTCCCAGCTGTGCCCCTCCAACTCCCTGTGCACCCCCACCCTCCTTACTGGTGGGTAGGGGTGAGGTGAGGAGCAGAAAAGGCCTTGGCTCTGCTGACAGCTCTGTACTAGAATGTAACCACTGAAAATATTATGGAACTTGTGAGGATGTTACAATAAAGTTGGTATTAAAATTGACAGAGAAGAGTGGTGTGAGAAAAGATATAGAATTGAGGCTGGGGGATGGAAGAGATGAATAGAGGTAGAGGCGGTTTCAGTTCTTAGCAAGATCTGCCCTGAATAAAATGAGCGAGATTGTTGAAATCCAAGGATGGGTATTAAATTAGCATTTACTGAATGGTTGAATATGCTGAATATTATGAAGGCAGCTGTGTTTCCTTCTTCATCAGGTGCGACCTTTGCCAGTCCTTCAGCTTTTCTCCAGCATCACTACTTAATTGTATTTTTTATGGGCTTCAGGGGAAAATTAGACAAAAGCTTTACACATACTATGACTTTTCCATGGCACTGGAAATCTGCTAGAAAATGCACAGCTGCTTTTTTACACCCGTAGAGAATTAGCAGTTGCACAAGCTTATTGGAATAGACACTGAACTGCACCAGGGAACTGGATCTTTGGGTATTAAAATAGTGTCTTCTGTTATACTTTGTGCTGTTAAAAGTGATATAAATAGCAGCTTTGTTAAATAAAGGACCAAAATATTTAAAGAACAAAACAAATATGTCCAGTAGAATATGTAAGGTAGTTAGAAACTGTCTGCACTACATCAGCACTCTTTTTTTTTTTTAAATGAAAAAAAAAACACAATAGAGTGGAATGAATGTGGTATTTACCTAAATAATCAGGCAATATCTTAGTTTTTGAAGGAAACAAATAATGAGATGAAAGTAAAATATACTTCTCCCTACTTTAGGAATTAACCCTAAACACATGATAATTTGTATTTTTCCAGTAAGATTGCTTGTTTTAGTTGCAACTCTGGATTTCACAGGATCTGTATCTGCTCGGTTTTGAGAGGTTTTTGTAGTAAGAAGAGTTAAAAAAAAAAAATCAGTATTTGTATGCTTATTTGGAAGCATGTGATCTGAAAAGTATGAATTTAACTTAAAAAGCCCATAGTCAGTTGAAAGAATTGATCCCTAACATCTGTTAATTGTTTCTTCCAAATCAAATTTGCCCAGTTTAAAGGTCTAAAAAAAGCTTTTTTTCTAAACTGTACGCACTGAAAATAAGATAAAATCTATTGTGTGAAGGGCAAGACTCTGCTTTTTTTACTTTGCAAGTTGTCACTAGAATCAGAGAAT
Source organism: Phainopepla nitens (assembly GCA_013400175.1). Classification (NCBI taxonomy): domain Eukaryota; kingdom Metazoa; phylum Chordata; class Aves; order Passeriformes; family Bombycillidae; genus Phainopepla; species Phainopepla nitens. The sequence continues at coordinate 158,467 of VXBQ01016367.1, forward strand.
ACAGATTTGGGATTCAGCTGACAGGCTTGGTAATGGTGCATAACATGATATAAAGGAAAAGGAAGCTCTCTGTAGTTGTAACACACCAACTTTACAGAGCAGTCAGCTAGAGATATTCTGGCAATTTTTGACAGGTCCAGGGTTTTGGAGCAGACTCATTAACAAAAATTAGTTCTTGTATTCAAAGCTGTTTTAAAATTATTTCAAATATTTGGACATGGAAAACTCAAATGGATTCTAGAGTTTGGTGTTATATTAGCATATGTTAGTATAATAATTGCTGATTCAAAAATTAATTTCAGAAAATACTAAATATTAAATATTAGGAAAAACACATTTTCACTTTTTTTAACTTCAGAAATGTCCAAATTTTTTCATTTTTTACATCTTCAGTTCAAAATGTATTATAATTTGAAAGACTCTTCAGTATATTTCATTGTAATGTTTAAATCATGGACAGGACCAAGAAAAATTACTTTGAACTCTCAAATTGAAAACAAACCTGGTTTTTTTNTTTTTTTGTCTTCTAATTATATCTCTCTGTCGTGGTTAAAGCCCAGCTGATAACTAAGCCCCACACAGCTGCTCACTCGCTCTCCCCTGCTGGGATGAGGGAGAGATTGGAAGGTTAAAAGCGAAAAAATTCAAGGGTTGAGATAAAGACAGATAGTTTAATAGGTAAAGCAAAAAGCTGCCTGCACAAGCAAAGCAAAACAAAGGATTCAATCCCAACTTCCCATATTCAGCCATCTGGGGAGAGCAGGGGTCCATGACACATAACAGTGACCTGGGAAGACAAACAGCATCACTCTGAATGTGCCCCATTCTTCCTCCTGAGCCCGGCTCTACATGCTGAGCATGAGACCACATGGTCTGAGGTATCCCTTGGGTCAGCTGGGGTCACTGTCCCAGCTGTGCCCCTCCAACTCCCTGTGCCCCCCCACCCTCCTTACTGGTGGGTAGGGGTGAGGTGAGGAGCAGAAAAGGCCTTGGCTCTGCTGACAGCTCTGTACTAGAATGTAACCACTGAAAATATTATGGAACTTGTGAGGATGTTACAATAAAGTTGGTATTAAAATTGACAGAGAAGAGTGGTGTGAGAAAAGATATAGAATTGAGGCTGGGGGATGGAAGAGAAAGAAAGAAAGATACAAATAAAGAAAGNTACTATGACTTTTCCATGGCACTGGAAATCTGCTAGAAAATGCACAGCTGCTTTTTTACACCCGTAGAGAATTAGCAGTTGCACAAGCTTATTGGAATAGACACTGAACTGCACCAGGGAACTGGATCTTTGGGTATTAAAATAGTGTCTTCTGTTACACTTTGTGCTGTTAAAAGTGATATAAATAGCAGCTTTGTTAAATAAAGGACCAAAATATTTAAAGAACAAAACAAATAGGTCCAGTAGAATATGTAAGGGAGTTAGAAACTGTCTGCACTACATCAGCCCTCTTTTTTTTTTTTAAATGAAAAAAAAAACACAATAGAGTGGAATGAATGTGGTATTTACCTAAATAATCAGGCAATATCTTAGTTTTTGAAGGAAACAAATAATGAGATGAAAGTAAAATATACTTCTCCCTACTTTAGGAATTAACCCTAAACACATGATAATTTGTATTTTTCCAGTAAGATTGCTTGTTTTAGTTGCAACTCTGGATTTCACAGGATCTGTATCTGCTCGGTTTTGAGAGGTTTTTGTAGTAAGAAGAGTTAAAAAAAAAAAATCAGTATTTGTATGCTTATTTGGAAGCATGTGATCTGAAAAGTATGAATTTAACTTAAAAAGCCCATAGTCAGTTGAAAGAATTGATCCCTAACATCTGTTAATTGTTTCTTCCAAATCAAATTTGCCCAGTTTAAAGGTCTAAAAAAAGCTTTTTTTCTAAACTGTACGCACTGAAAATAAGATAAAATCTATTGTGTGAAGGGCAAGACTCTGCTTTTTTTACTTTGCAAGTTGTCACTAGAATCAGAGAATACAGATTTGGGATTCAGCTGACAGGCTTGGTAATGGTGCATAACATGATATAAAGGAAAAGGAAGCTCTCTGTAGTTGTAACACACCAACTTTACAGAGCAGTCAGCTAGAGATATTCTGGCAATTTTTGACAGGTCCAGGGTTTTGGAGCAGACTCATTAACAAAAATTAGTTCTTGTATTCAAAGCTGTTTTAAAATTATTTCAAATATTTGGACATGGAAAACTCAAATGGATTCTAGAGTTTGGTGTTATATTAGCATATGTTAGTATAATAATTGCTGATTCAAAAATTAATTTCAGAAAATACTAAATATTAAATATTAGGAAAAACACATTTTCACTTTTTTTAACTTCAGAAATGTCCAAATTTTTTCATTTTTTACATCTTCAGTTCAAAATGTATTATAATTTGAAAGACTCTTCAGTATATTTCATTGTAATGTTTAAATCATGGACAGGACCAAGAAAAATTACTTTGAACTCTCAAATTGAAAACAAACCTGGTTTTTTTTCTTTATTAGATTTTTGAGAAAGCAGTAATTTAACTGTAAATACATCCAACACTAAACTCTTCCTCATCTTACAGTTGCACAAAAAGAAATCCTGTTGAGCTAATTGCATGTTATTTAGTTTAGAGATATGACATATGATTCCTAGTTTGCCCTAAATCCACTCATCTGTGATTGTGCTCCCTGAAACAATACAGCTTTGCACATCACCATAACCTCAAGGGATACAGAGAGATTAGTTTGTTATATGCAGAACACCTGCATTTCTGCCTATGTTTTTATGAAATTTTTGCAGGTGCTGCACTGAATGCGTGAAATGACTCCAACACATCCGAGCAGCAGTGAACAGTGTTGTTAAACTGAGTTTTTTTCCAGGGGGCTGGAAAATAAGTGCAGTCCAAAAAGGCTTTGGTTTATCTATTGTTGTTCATCTTGGGTCCATAAAGCCCAGACATGCTGATTCCTGAGGAAGGTGATTTCTGCTCCCCAGATTTCCAGGCTTTGTCACGTAGGCAGAAAGTGGCACAAGATTGTGGAACACAATACATTTCTTCCTGCAGTTTCAACTTTTTCCTCAGCTGCATGAACTCTGGGCCAGCTGTGGAAGGTGGAGAGGAGAAAGAAAGGAAAAGAGAAACATGTGTTGAACCTGCAGATAGTCATAAATTGTGCATTATGCTCTCTCGGTATATTGAAAGACAAACCAGATAGAAGAGATGGGAATCCTTCCAGCATGGAACTTCATGTATTTTTCAAGTTTGAATCTTGCAAGGTCCCTGATTCCAATGAGCAAATAGCTGAAACTGATTTCCTTGTGGGAATATTTTCATGGCTAGAATTAAGAAGTATAAAATGCTGTGCTGCATTAGATAGTTTTCGGGTGAACGAAATTTCTTTCAAAACCTGAATCAATCACAACACATGATATTTCTGTGATTCTTGTAGCAAAAATTTTCTGCACCAGTGGATGTCACTGTGTGCATCAAAGCAGAGTAGATTAATAATGCTGCAGATGAATCCTTACAGAGGATGCAAGGGAAAAAAAGTCCATTTGTGATTCAGACAGGTACTCTTGCCATGCATTAACAGATAGGAATATACTTCTGTTGAGAGTCTAACTCCCCTTGGTACAGCCCCACAAAAAACAAACAACCACAACAATTTAGCTTGAATGTTTTTCCAGTGTATTTTATCATTCAAAGTCTTGTATCTCCAGTTCTTTTCTATCTAGAACAATCAAAATAAATACTGCCCCTCCCCCCAAAAAAATTTATAGCTAAAGCCAGTGATAAATATTGCTGTGTTCATAAAATTTCTACTTGTCTTGCTATAAGTAGGACTGTTGACAAATTTGGAAATCCCTGAAGCAGCATTTTATACCCAGCACAGAAATTTTTTTTATGTAGATAAATAGCATTTTTTTTAATGTGTTAAATCTGTTAGAATGAAAATGGTATGGTTTCAGTATTTGTAATGTGAGCATTTCAGAATCATAAGTACCAGTTTATGCAAATAGGTCCCAAACTCATCAGTTTTGCCTTCCTTATTATTGATATCTATCTTCATTGAAGCTATGTACTGAGTGCACTTCTTTAAGACTGACAAGCCAAAGGCTGCTCCTTCTCCCTGGGAATTACCGTCTTCTTTACAATGCAAAAGCCATTGAATGAACCTTTTACAGTAAGTCAACTCTCTCTTATTTTCACCACCAGTGGGGGATATATTTTTTTGATTTTACTTTACATCTCCTACTTAAAGTGACACAAGAAGATCCCTTGCAATGAAAAATTTTGCCCATTTGTCCCTCCTCAGAGCAATATATTTACTACCCAGTGTCCTAGCAAAGTTGTGCATAAACTATTTTTAATGTCAACTGCAAAGAAATCTTATTTCTCTCTATTGCCTCTGATTTTTTTTTCCTACAGCACATTATAATGCATCTGTTCTATAGTGATATTTAGAAGTAAAACAAAGCAAAGTTGTTTATATAAAATTTTCTGCCTACAACTGCTGGATGAGGAAGATTTATGCTCACAGACTTGATATTTGCTAGAGCCTTTTCATGTAGGTTTCTTTTTAGATCACTTAATGTATGGTCACATGTGACGTTTTAAAGGACAGCTGAGTATCTTGGCTATCTCAAAAAAGGATTTCCATTGAACTGATACTAAAAAAATACTCTCACGTGTGTGGATAATGCAAACCAGGTTTTCTATTGTAAGTGAGGCCCCTCCCTACCTTAAAAAACCCACTCCTGTTCTTTTTTGTCACATGTGTTCCATACACTGCTCAAAATATATGACCATTGCTGTGGCTGCTAAATGACAAATTGGCAGCTAGAGTTGGAGTAATGTATTTGAGCTCGATTTTTTAACAACATATTATAAATACATGGAAAAATGTTCAATAACTCCTTAATTTTAACTCACTGCTCAAGCCCTAGGCACAAGCCCTTGCTGTTACTTTTTAGGCTGACCACATTGGAAACACTATAAAGCACTGCAAAGAGTGATGTTTGATGATGTTTGTGTGTTTGATGCAGAGCTAAAACTTTGTCTTAGTCAGTGAAGTGTTTTAGAAAAAATACCCCAAGACCACCACACCATTATTCGGCTGGCTTGTTGCTATTGTGATTTATGGCCTGCAGTCAGAGAGATCCATTCAGATATCCTGATCTGCCAGGTGAGCACAGAGGCTGCAGTGCCAGTGGCTGAGGAGATGCTGATCTATTTTGCATGTCCCTTCGATACACAGAAATAACACTTTCCAAGGATTTAAATGGCTTTTCAGTTGTAGTAAAGAAAAGGGAATTTAGGATTATGTCCCTGTGTTAGCAGGAAGGAGCACAGAGTGCAAGATTTGGGATTCAGAAGAAAGCTTCTCTTGGATAATATTTTATAGATGTAGACCATGTGAATATTTAGGGTTTATTTCACCTATTTTCAGCCTTTCAAAGCATGGTGCAGCTAATTCTCTCACTCATGATATTTGTAGGACTTATCTACTGTAACGTCTCACATTTATTTTCTGCTGCTGTTCCCCCTCCACCTCTCAGGAGCAGTTCTTCTGCAGATTGTGTGCTGTTAAATCTCTATATAATGGTCCAAGGGATGGATACAGGCTCTGAGCCCGAAGTGGGACACAGCCTTGAGCAAGAGAAAACAGCTGCTCTTCACCAGGCTTTTTAATGGTAGTTATGCAGTTGGATGTCTTCAGCTAGCTGGTCTTCTGCCTTAGCAAGAAGCTGTCTACAGGCTTAGGCACTCTCACTGGCACAGGGCACGTGTTCTCCTTTTCAATTTTATTTTCCAAAACCCTAGGCTAACAGGCTCAGTTTTGTCTAAATTAAAATAAAAAGAGATCTGTTTCTGTTGTGCATGCACATTATAGGTCAGTGAGCTGAGATTTGGGAAAACAGATGATCAGGGATTTCACTAGTTTGTCTTGGAAATGGAGAATGAGGTAAAGTGCCTACAGACGAGCTGAGGTTTTTCATATGAAGAAATCCTTCCCTATCCCTAGCATATGCATGTCTGCAAATCCCGAGAAGGAACTGAACACAGGAAACTGAATTTTTAATTTCTTTTTTTCCCCAGTGACTTCATTTTTCTTTCTACACAGTGACTCAGAGGTGGCCGTGGAACTTTGAAAATCCATTAGCTGTCTGCAGAGAGTTTTGTATCAAATTTTGGCTGTCTTTACTAATAATAATGAGACAGGTTTATCTGAATGAAGAAAATCTTTGTATTTTACACTCATGGGTAAATGTGAGCCCAAATATAGAAAAAGCTTACATATACATAGGCAGTAGCTTTCATTGGGCTCCCATATTGTACTATGCTGTTCTGAACAGCTGCATACACAAGAAAGTGCCTGTAAGAGTAATTTTATAGCCTCAGTGGTGGTAATTCCTATAAATCAAGTCTAACATAGATGATCCTAAAATTCAAATAGCCTCCAAGGGGCTGCCTGTTTTCTATTAAGGTGGTAGGATTACAGAGGGATTGACTTAGTGAACATTTAATTTTCATAAAATCAGAGAATTATACAATGTTTTGTGTTGGGAGGGACCTTTAAAGATCATTTAGTCCTATTCCCCTGCCATAATCAGGCACATCTTCAAATAAATCAAGTTTCTCAGAGTCCTATCCAACTTAACCTTGAGTGTTTCCAAGAGTGGGGCATCTACCACTTTCCTGGCCAACCTGCTCCACCCTCATGACAAAAATTTCTTCCTCATATATAGTATGAATCTATTCCCTTTCAGTATAAAACCATTATACCTTGTCCTATCAGAACAGGTACTGCTAAAAAGTTTGTCTCCATCTTTCTTGTAGGCTCCCTTTTTGCTATAGGAAGGCAGCAATAAGGTCTCCCTGGAGCCTTCTCCAGGCTGAAAAACCCTAAGATTTTCCCCACAGGAGATGTGTTTCATCCATCTGATCATCTCTGTGGCCTCCTCGGGACTGCTCCAACAGGTCCATGTCCTTCCTGTGCTGGGATCCCAGAGCTGATGCAGCACTGCAGGAGGGGTCTCACCTGAGCAGAGCAGAGGGACAGAATCCCCTCCCTCCCCGGCTGCCCACACTGCTTTGAATGCAGCCCAGGGCACGTTTGGCTTTCTGGGCTGCAAGGGCACATGGCTGGGTCATGTCCAGCCTCTCACCCACAGCACCCCCAGGGCCTTGGCAGAGCTCCTCTGCTTCTGTTCATCACCCAGGCCCTGGGTTGCCCTGATCCAGGTGCAGCACCACCACCTGGCCTTGTTGAAGCTCAAGAGATTCCCTTGGGCCCAATTCTCAAGCCTATCCAGGTTCCTTGGGATGGTATCCCGTCCCCCAGGTGTGTCACCACTCAGCTTGGTGTCAATTTCTAAGGCAATACTGTTGCAATCACAGGTTTTGTCTCCATAACTGAACCTATTTTGAAGTCTTGTTCTGACCTGGAAGTTGTATTTGGAAAGACTTTCTGAGTTGGGTAATTGTCATTTGGCTGATGTCACTGTTTAAAAGTGATAACATATATAAGATACATACAATAAATTAAGTTCTTTGTGTACTCATGTACACTGTTTAAATTGTAAATACTTGTTACAGACATAAGTATTTTTCATAGATTTCAATTATAAAGAAATAAAATCTGAGTAACTATTAAGTAACTAATTAACCATTAAGTAACTAAACCTGCTAATTGTCAACAGAGGTAAATTCAACATTTCTGAAGGAACAGCCTCAGCCAAGACTTCCTTCTGGTGCTATCATGATGAGAAGTATAACCTCTGCCATCCCCAAAATTATTTCAAATAAATATATTTTTAATTTTTAATTTTTCTTATTATGCAAATGAAGCTCCTGTGAGGAAAGATCTTAAATGTGGACGTGAAAATACTAAACCATTTTAGCACTTTCTTGATTTGGAATATGGGAGAATAACTCTTTAAGTCCTATATAGATGACTGAGAGATGTATAAAAATTTTCTTGGTGGTTAGTAAAATTCAGTTAAATTGCTGGCTGGAGGAGTGTTATCTTTGAAATTAGAATATTAGACATAAACCCTGTCATCGTCTTAAAGTAAAGAATAACATCCAATCTAGTCTCCAGATTCCTATTGGACCCTGCATCTCGGGAAAGTCACTGCAGCAAATGTACTATTGCTCCTAAACATACTAAACAATTTCCTCAAATTGTATTATCACCTAGTATCTGGCAGCATAGAATGTGATTATCCCCTCCCGAAAACACTTTAGATCTTAGCAAGGAATATGTCTAATCCACTGGCCTTGGAAGTAAATATTACAGGATGTACATGCTGAATGCAGTCTAACCCAGAGGATTTGAATGTAAAAAGACTGGAAAACTGAAAGATGAATGGTTAAATATATCTAGGCTTAATTGCAGATTGCTGTTCAAGTACCTGTTGGGAACTTGTCCATCATGCCCTGTCACAGGCAATAGCCAGTATTTAATGAGTTTGTTCAGTCCTTTACCTTCTCTTTCATAATGGCTGAAACAGCTTCCATTTATCTCAGGAAACTGAAGTCCTATACAGAAGGACTTAAATATTGCAGAAAGAAATCACTTACCTCATTGATTGAGTGTTCCTGCACTGTCTGTAAGTCTACTTCTACTTAAAGAAAGAAGTATTAATATATTGTATTTATGAGGAACAGGCATTTGTTTTAGTTACAATATTCCCTAAAGTGATGACAACTCCAGGACACATTCAGAATTTCATTTCATTATTGCTATCAGTAATCATAGATATCTTTTTTTTAAGCCAGCTTAAAAAAACTGAAGATGGAAACTTTGCCGTAGTTTCGCTAAACAACTGGCAGAATACTCCTACTTTAAAGCACTTTTTAATTTTTTTCCCCGCTTGCGTTTGATTTTACAACTGAGCTTGAAACACTGCAAAGTCAGCATGGAGAGCGCATAACGGATCAAAGAAAAGCTTTGAGATAAAGCTAATTTTACTGAAGTCTTTTGTAAAACCTCTTAGTCACACTGGGCGATGTTGTTAACTTCAGTGCTTCTATAATCATTCTGGAGCTACCACTATATTACAAATTATATCACATTGCTGCTTCTACTAATGAATCACCACAAAAGCAGAAAAAAACCCAGAAAGGCATAGCAACTTTCAGGAGCAAGAAGAGAAAAAAAGTTACTTGTTTCTTCACTCAGACAGTTACCACCACGTTCTGGTTTTATTTCTCCTCTTCAGTTGATCCATCCTTTTCCTTAGAAGAAATTTATTTCTTTTCCCTTTCTTAGAATGTTTTCATCCCTTCTTTTTCACAACTGCTCAGTTCCATCTATCTCTTGTAATATCTGAATGTGTTTGGACTGTGAGTCATACAAGGAAAGCAACGTTCCGTAGCCTTATCTTTCTATAGCAAAACTTAGTGTAGCTGAAGGCTTTCACTTGCTGAGAGGGAAAGGGAGTATGAGGCAAAGAGCTGAACATTCACACAAGAAAGTATACTTCTCTTAGGAAAGGTGCATTTGAATTGCATTCTAAACAAAAAGAAGAAGAAATATTTGGGAGAAATATGTAAATTAATCAGGATGATGAACTATTTTTGTGTATGATTTTAAAATATTTTTATTATTTTGGTATCAAAAAACCTCTTTAGTAATTCTTTAATAATTCTATACTGTATCTTTCTCAGATTTCTGTAACTGATAGCATTTGATGCTGGCCAGTCCTGAGGACAGAGAAAATAAATTATTCACATCATCCCTTAGCCACACTAATTTTGCTAATTGTTCATTATAACCTGGCTATTGCTTTTCCCCCTTCATATTTCATAGAGAGAGTTTAAAGGCAGAGATCTTTGGGGAAAAGAAAAATCCAAATACTGCACAAGAAGGACAGGATCTGCTAATATCTAGCAATTAAGTGAAATTAATAGTGAGAGCATCATCAGGTTGGACTAAGCATAAAGAGGGTTGAAAAGGAAAGTAGGAAAAGACTGGCAGAATCAGAGAGGAATTGACATATATTTAAAAATATATCTCTTATAACTGTACTTGATGTGATGTTCAGGTTGGGTAGAGACAGACTTTGAATATGGAACTAAAGGAAGCCTTTCAGTACAGTGATGATTCCATTGATAGATCTCAATATTGGTAGATGAAACTTTTAACTCCTTATCTAACACTGGTGCTTGTGGAAACTATTTTAGGTGACAAAATTAGATTCCACTATTTTACTACATTAAAATAAAAAAATGTCTAAATTACATTGTACTATTGCAAAACCACAGCCCATCTCATTCTTTGCTTCTCAATGCCTCAGTCATGTGACATACACAGAATTAACGTATTCTATATTTCCTCATTAGGTTAAAGAAGTACTGTGCATCTCAACTTAAAACTAACCAACCCATGAACAATCACTTTTATTAGAGAGATAAAAATTTAGTTATAAGATTTATGGAGCCTGAGGAGTAAGGTTCAAAGTGTTGACTTATCCTGGTCCCTCAAGTACTATATAAATAAATGTAAGGTCTTAGGTTTCAATGATCAAACATCTAGCTAGTGGCTTTGATGATAACTCAATGAATTATGTATTATTTGGTTTTAGAGAAATCATTGAGAGGAAGACAGAAATTTAAGGAATATGATGTTTAAAATCTCAGCAAATAATTGCAAAGAACTTATATGAAAATTAGCCTTCTAAGACAACTGCACTAGGGTAATTATTCTTTGAAAACGTATGGTTTTTTTCTTTTAATAGAAGCTACTTCATCTGTATTCTGTCTTTCAGTATTATGAATATGTACAAAAAGCTTTGTCTAATGATGCTAAGAATTTAATCAATTTTCTGTGACAGGGTTTCTGAAGGTATGGATTTGCATCTAAGCAAGGAAAGCAGTGCTCTGCTCATCCACAGATATCTCCTTTGTTTAAGTTAGCTTTGTATCAATTTAAACCTTATAACATGCTTAGAGAAGGACTAGGTAGTTTTGTATGCATTAGCAAAGATAAAGCTATTAGGTCCTAAAAACTCTAAAGGTTGTAGAAGACCAAGGAATCTTATACAATTTATTATTGTGCTGTTTCTAATTGGCAAAGAAGAGAGGAAATGTTATTCTTTGCTGTTGTACAAGAATATTCAGTGAAAAGATGCTTTCTGGATAATGTAGAAAAATAGCCTAGATGGACAATGGGATGCTGGAAGGTTAAAGAGAGGGAAGTGAGGAATAATAATTGCAGTTGTAAAAATGGAAAACACATGGAAGAACACAGCATCTGAACACTCATTCATGCTCAGAAGTGGGCTGCACTCCATGGAGTTAAGCAGGAGCAAGTCAGGATTTCAAAATAATGGAATTTCTAGAAAATTTAAACTTTACATAAAGGGATAAGGGGAGAAATAAAAAACATGGAGGATCACAAAATGGGTGATGCCTTTTTTTAGATGCACAGAGAGTCAGATATTCAAAGGGATTTGAACTCCTGTTTCTCTCAACAGGTATATAAATCCATTCTTTGTTTTCACAGGAATCCTTAAGGGAGTTTTTTAGAAGAGAGACACGATGTCTTCAATTTAGCAGTCACAAAGTTTTCCAAGTACTGTTAAAGGTCTTGAAAAGATATTAGAAAACTGTTATCCTCTCTATTTAACCCCTAAAGGATCATCTTAGAGATATTCTCTAGGCTATGCACAGGCAATGATTAGGAGTATTCAAGTTTGCCTTAAAAGGAAAGTTTTGGAATAGTGAATTCCTGGTTGAATTCCTGGTATTGCAATACAGAGCTCAGCACAGGACAATTCAGCCAGGCTTTTCCTGGGATGAGTTTTGGTAGAAGGCACTGATGCCTTAGGTTTTAGCTTTTATATTTTTTCAGAATCTATGCTGTTTTACTGTGTAGTTCTGGGTTTCATATTAAGGGTTAATAAGCTCTCTTCACAGAATAGGTAGACAAAACAATTCCTTTCTAGCTTGGGACCAAGGACAAATTTTAGGCCCGAGAGTGTAAATAACACTGAAAAAAGAACAACAGTGAAGAAAGAGAGAGAACAAGGAGGATGGTGCTTCACAACCTGAAACTATAATTGGACAATTAACTCCAATATGCTGATGGACCCAAACCTATAAAGGTGTCCAGGCATCAGCACCAAGGAGGAAAAAATACCCATAATTCTGCATGTAAAGGTCTATCATCCCACAGTACCCTGCTGAATTTAATTACTATTTGTCATCAGTATAAACCTTACTGCAGTCTTTTTCTCCTCATAAATAAATTGGAGACTGTTATTAGAGCCATGTCAGACTCATACAATAATTTTCTCCAGACTGCTGGTCGAGGTTTCTTTTAATGGAGAAAATATAGGGAAGGCCACATGAAACCAAGAATATCCCATAGCATAGCTATTGCCAGAGGACCTGGAAATGGTATACCAAGTCTGTGCTTTATACAGAGGAGGGAAAGAACCATTGTGGAAGTTTGTGGTAACTGTTTCAGAGAAAAACAAGTACAGAGGATCTGATTTAAAACTCAGTGAGACACCCAGTGAAGAAATATTTAACATATTGATATGTTAAAAAAATTCTCACTGTATTTTTTACTATTGGTATTCTTGAGACCACATATTTATTTTAGAAAAATGGAAAAGGCTTGCATTTCTGGGTTGTGGTAATATAATATTATGTGTCCTTGAATAACTTGTGCAAAGCTTGTTTTTCACGTTCTCTAATCTGAATCACTATCCCTAGCCTTATTCCTAGAGATAAAGGACAAATTCTCTTCCTGCTACCTCCATATGGACTCTGCACTACTAATCCACCTCCTTATTTAGGTGTTCTTCATTATTCCTTTTTATTATTTCTTTCTTGACTACAAGGCTCAGTGGACCATTATCTTAAAACCTTAAATTATTTTTGGAAAGTACCTTTTCTATATTCTGTACAACAATGCTCCAAATATACTTTTTTACAATCCCATTATAGGTTCATGTGTTGAAAGGCTAGTGTGTGTCCATGTATATATCATGTATATATATTAACTCCATAGATATGGCACTCACAAAACACTATTCCTTACAGAGATTCTTTAACTGCTTCCCAAATGCCAAAGAACAAAACTTCTCAACACCTTACAGATGTGCTAATTGTTCATCATTTTAATTTTGGGAGAAGGAAAGAAAAGAATTATTTCGGTGGATTTTTAAATTCTATGGCAAAATTGAGAAAGAAGTGACTGATTAATGCACCCACCTTTTCTTTTTTTTATTTTTTATTCTTATATTGCAGTTTAAAGCTATTATGCATTATTTTTCCTTAGAATCTTAGGTGACAGTTACACATTTTAGTAAGAACAGGTAAGAAAACAAACAGATAAAGAGATTTGGAAAACGGTTATAATAGAAGTTATTTTGTGAGGAATGGAACTAATGGAATTTATTTCCCTTGGGCTTTTTGTCATTTCATCACTTCAATATCTCAAGTTTCCACCCATCCCCACAATTATATACTTTGATTTGGACTCTTAGTGGGACAAGTGTTCCTTGGGCTGTAGCCAAGTTAAGTGGAAACCACCTGTCCCCATGCTAGAAAAACAGCACCCAAACTATTACCACCTTTTATCAGAGAGAGCACACTTGAGATCCCACAGCTGCTGATTTTCATGAAGCTTGTATCCCTTCACTATCATATTTTTGGCATTTAATACATCACTGAATTTCATTGATATTGACCATAATGTTACAAGTTTTCCATAGAAAGATGGGAAAGAAGGGGTGAGGAGCAAGTATAGCTGTAAAGCGTACTGTCAATAACAAGCTAAACTAGAAAGCAAAATATTTATGCATACATAAAGTAGATGAAATTTCTGCCTGAATAGACCTGTAATGTACTTTCAACATGCTGCCTGCTAGCCACATGCTCAAGGAATAAAAATCAATTTCCACATGGGTATGATCTTTTTAACTAGTGTTATTATTGTCGAAGAAGTACCTGAAGACTCTTAAACACGCTTACAGAACATCAATAGCAGGTAAATCACAGTAATTAGTTAAACAGATAGTAATGGATTCAGACTATTGAATATCTGCATCTCACCTAGTACTTGGTGCTGACTGGAAAACCTCTGATTTTAGCTCCTGTTTATCTATACATATTCTCCCCTTGTCTCCTTTCCACTACATTCCCAATTGCATATGCCAACTTTTTTCAGCCAGAAAAAGTTATAACAGAAAAAGATGCAGTGCATCCTCCAGAGCCTGTATAATGCAGACATAGAGAATTAATATGGTTTTGTGTGTCCTCTCAGGGGAAAACAGTGTGAACAATCAATTTGTGGACAGTTAATTTTTCTGTAATTTTCAACATCTAGATGCATCTGGATCAGGAATATGTTTCTTATTCCAGGGAAAAAATTATAACTTTGCTAAGCCAGCATGGTATGTCACTTTGAATAAATGCATCTGCCATATGGTATTTGAATCATCCATAAGGATTAATTAAATCAATTTGATTTTCCACCAGAAGAAATTGAGGTACTGAAGAGTCTAATCTCTGCTTTTGATGCATTGCTGATGCTACAAAAATAGCTTTAATTTTATCTTGCTTATTTTTTCTCCCTTTTTTTTTCCTTCCTTTTTGGAGAAAAAAGCCTACTTTTCCCTCAAATGAAAACAAAACAAGACAAAACAAAACCCACAAACAAACAAAACAAAACAAAACAAACAAAACCTCTAACAAACAAAAAAGAAAAAACCCAAACAAAAAAACCCCACAAAAAACCCAACCCAAAAACTCCTAAAAAAAAGCAACCCTGCAATTCTCCCATTGCTGACTCTGCCACAGATCTGCTATGACATAAGTGCAACTGAATAGTGAATCAGCTGCTTGAAGCTGTACACAGGGAAGAGAAAAATAGGCCACTGTTTATCTAAGAAAGTGTACCTCAATCACAGTTCACACAAGTAGTGTGCATTTTCATACAAGTAGTCAGGATTCAAATGTTACTGTAAAAAAAAAAAAAGAAAATCATGTTTGACTTATTGGCTGAAAATAAATTCAAGCTAGTAGTGCCAATTTGCGCTTGCGAGTTGACTACCTAAGTCTGCTCATGCATTCGAACGCATACATGCATTTAAGTAAGAATATTTTCTGTGCTAGTGAAAATTATACAATGCCTTCTCTAAGAAGCTTAAATAAACCTTCTTGTCAGGATCATAATCTCTTTTTCTAACTATAAAATGGATGATTTGAGTCCCAGGAGTTTCTAGAAGCAATGATAATGTGCTAAAGGGAAAGGTGACAGCTCATTTCCATATAGTTTCCTTTACTAAGAGTTGTTCTACTGCTGTAAATAATACTTCTAGCAGCAGTGCGAGACTTGTGTTGAGACACAATGTTTTGCTCCTGAGGTAAGGGTTTATTGTAGGTTAACCCCAATGGACAATTCAATCCCCACAGCTGCTTGCTCCATTTCGTCTGGTGGGATGTGGGAGAAAATTGGAAGTGTTAAATGGGAAGAACTTGTGGGTTGAAATAAAGACAATTAGGTAAAGCAAAATCTCTGTGCACAAGCAAAGCAAAACAAGGAATTCAGTCACCACTTCCCATGGGCTAGCACGTGTTCATCCATCCCAAGATGAGAGTGGCTCCATCACACAGACTGGTGACTTAGAAAGACAAGCACCATCACTCAAAATGTTCCCCACTTTCTTCTTCTTTCTCCAGCTTCATATGCTGAGTATGACACCATGTGGTATGGGACAGCCATTGGGTCAGCTGGGGACAACTGTCCTGATTGTGTCCCCTCCAGTTCCTTGTGCACTCCCAGCCTGCTTACTCCAGGGGTGGGTGAGGGACAGAAAAGCCTTAACCCTGTGTAAGTACTGATTAGTAATCAGTAAAAAACCCTGTGGAATTGTAGTGGTTTGCCCTTGGTGCCCACCAAGCCCCTCTATCAATTCCACTCCCAGTGGGACAGGGGAGAGAGAATAAGATGGAAAACAACCCATAGATTGAGATAAGGCAGTTTACTAAAGTAAAAAAAGAAAAGAAAGAGGAGATTAATTTTCCCCTTTGAATAAACAAAGGGAAAAATTAATCTTGACTTCCCACCAGTGAGGGGTGTTCAGACACTTCTCGGGAAGCAGGGCTTCAGCACACGGAGCAGTTGCTCCAGAGGGCAAACACTGTAGCATAACAAATGTCCCCCGTTCCTCCCCTCTCCCTTAGCTTTTATATTTGAGCTGACATCATATGGTATGGAATGTCCCTTTGGTTAATTTGGGTCAACTGGCCTAATTGTGTCCCCTCCCCGGATCCTGCCCACTCCCAGCCCCTTGATGAGGGTGGGGGAGAATGTGAGAGGGATAGTGCTGTTCAGTAGTAGCCAAAACACTGATATGTCATCAACACCCTTCCAGCTACTAGTGCAAAGCACAACACCGTGAGCGCTGCTAAGGAAAAATGAACTCTATCTCAGTCAGATCCAAGACAGGTATCAATGTTGACTTCATCACAAATGCTAAACTTAGCCTTGTAGTACTGTGAAGAAAATTAATTCTAGCTCAACTAAAACTGATACGTGTTTATTGACCAAAGGCAGAGCTCATGACAGAGGTTATTGAAATAATTTAGCTGAGTATGCAAAAAAAATTAAAAAACCAATTTTGTTTGGTTCATTTTTTATTTCAGTAAATATTTAACATTTAACCAAGTACAGACTTCAAGGATGATGTTATGGTAACTCCAAGCAATTTATATGGTAGAAGAAATTCTTGTACTGACATACTGACCCTACTCAAGTGAATTAGGTACAAACTGATTCAATGCCATCTGGTCCCATGAAGTTAGAGAGGAGAAGCTATGACTAGGAAAAGCTAAAATGGTATTCAGGGGATCAGAAAGAAAATCTCACATGATGCAGGGTACTGGAATTATTTTTATCACTTCCTGATGACACAAAGAAGAACAATAAGGGACAATAGACTAATCTTAATAGTTTTGCAGGTCTGACACTATGTTGTAAAGCAGAATTATTTTCGCATATTTTTCATTGCAAATGTTATAATTCGAAGAACTAATAAGAAGATACATATTTTTAGCAACACATGTGAGAAGATCTGTCAGAATGTTCTGTTCTCTAGCAGCAAACAGGAGAAATAAATTTAATCTGCATTACAATATTTTCTTCTTTCAGGAATGACCTTCTGCCTTAATGTTACAAGGACAGCAAAAATTATTTGCACTGTATTTATTTTTTGTATTCATCAAAGTGCTTCTGCATGGTTACTCTTACAAAATAAACTGTGCCCATGTAAACAAATATTTTCATAGAATCATAAAATCATAGAATCATAGAATGCTTTTGGTTGAAATAGACCTTAAAGACCATCTAGTTCCAACCCTGCCATTGGCAGAGATACTTTTCAGTAGGTCAGGTTTCTCAGAGCCCCATCCAACACGGCCTTAAACACTTCCAACAACATCTCTGGGCAACCTGTTCCAGTGCCTCACTACCCTCACAGTAAAGAATTTCTTCATCATATGTAATTTAACCCTGTAAATAATTTCTCTCCATGTTTCTTGTAGGGTCCCTTCCAGGTACTGGAAGGCTGTAGTTAGGTCACCCTGAAGCTTTCCCTTCTCCAGACTGAACAATCCCAATTCTCTCAGCCTTTCCTCATAGCAGAGGTGTTCCATCCCTCAAATCATCTTGGTGGCCTCCTCTGGACTCACTCCAACAGGTCAATAACCTTCTGCTCATGGAGACTCCAGAGCTGGGTGCAGCACTGCAGGTGGGGTCTCACCAGGGCAGAGCAGAGCAGAGGGACAGAATCCCCTCCCTCCCCTGCTGCCCACAGAGCTTTGGATGCAGCCCAGGGTACGTTTGGCTTTCTGGGCTGAGGGCACATGGCTGGGTCATGTCCAGTCTGTCACCCACAGCACCCCCAGGTCCTTCTCAGCCAGGCTGCTCTGGGTCTGTTCATCCCTAGCCTGGATTGACAGAAGGGGTTGCCCCAGTCCAGGTGCAGCACCAGCACTTGGTCTTGTTGAAACTCATGTCCCCCCTTCTTCAGCTTGTCCAGGTTCCTCTGGATGTCATCCCATCCCTTAGATGTGTCAACCCCACCACTCAGCTTGGTGTCATCTGCAAGTTTGCTGAGCATGCTCTTGATCCCTTTTTCTATATCATTAATGAAGATATTTAATAACAATGACGTGAATACAAACCCTGTGGAACAACACTTGTCACTGATGGTCCTTTGGGACTCTGAGCTATTGATTACTATTGACTACTGCCCTCTGGATCTGACCACCCAACCATTTCTTATCCATACAACAGTACACCCATAAAATACATCTCTCTCCAATTTAGAGATAAGAATGTTGTGGGGGACTGTATCAAAGGCTTTATAGAAGCCCAGATAAATAACCTCTGCAGCTCTTCTATTGTCCATTCATGTACTCATGCCATCACAGAAGGCTACTGAGTTGGTCAGGCAAGTCTTGCCCTCTGTGAAGCTGTGCTGGCTGTCCCAAATCACCTCCCTGTCCTCCATGTGCCTAAGCACAGCTTGTCAGAGGACCTGTTCCATGATCTTCCCAAGCACAGAGGTGAGGCTGAAAGGATCCTCCTTTCTACTCTTTTTAAAGAAGGCTAAAATATATTCCTTTTTCCTGTCACTGTCATGACTTTTCAACTTTCATGGAAAGTGGCTTGGAATTGGCATCAGCCAGTTTCCTCAGGACCCTGGGATGCATAGACTTAATGTACATTCAATTTCCTCAGATGGTCATGAACTTTGCTCCCCCAGCCCCCATCCTGCTGTCCACCTGCTGAAGATGTGTGGGAAGAGAGGTTGTCATTGAAAACTAAGGCAAAAACATTTGTGAGTACCTCAGCCTTCTTCTTTGTTGTTACTCATTTTCCAGCACTGCTTATTGGGAAGGGGGAGTCTCTCTCCTATATCTTCCTTCTCTGGTTAACCTACCTGCAGAAGCCTTTCTTTTTATTCTTTGTGTCCCTTCCCAGATTCAGTTCCAGCTTCAACTTGGACCACTTTTTCTCCTCAGTTAGGACTTCGAAATAAGAGTAAGCTATCAAAAGAGTTAAGTACTCTTCATAAAGGCTAAAATAATGAACAAGTATCATCCCTAGGATATGAACAGAATAGAAGAAGAAAAAGCTATGAAGAAATATTTTTTAACCTATTAGGTCTAGTGGTATTTAGGCAAACACAGGAAGCTGCCAAGACTATATTTGTCCCTTTTTTTTTTCCCTTTACCATGGAAAATACTAATCTAATAAACCATTATGGATGTAATATGCTCTGATCTATCTTAAATAAACAAGATGTGTTCTGAAAGCATAAAAGGAAAAGTCTTTATTGTAGATAAAATCAAATTAAGTTCAAGGCTTATAATTGAAGCTGTTTGTGCCTCAAGAAAAGATTAAGCTATAAAAGAACTAAATTGAAAGGAAAGCAAAGTGTTTGAAGGGCAGATAAGGTCACCATAAAGAAGGGCAACCAGAGTCAGAAAGATGAAAATAGACTAACGGCATGAGCAAATAACTAGTTTATTTGATTTAGTGTAAAAAAAGAAAGGCAATAAAGTAAGAAACCAAACACCTGAAAAAAGAATGTGTCTGGAAAAGGTAATATACCGTCAAAAAAGGACAAGAATAAAAGACTTACGTATTCTTATAAAAAGACCATATAATCTTCAGCACATAACTCAAATACCCTTCCCAGATATGGGACAAATCTAGAAGCCAGGGAAGAAAATACTAAAAAATATAAGAAGACAAAATGCTCAGAGAAATATCACAATTAATTTGATATTTAAGAGTGTCCTTTTTTTTTCTTTTTTTAATATTCTTTTAATCAGAACATGAGAAATTAGTTTCCATGTGCTAGACATTTTCAATGCCATGTTGCAGTATGATTGGATGCTACAAAGATATGCTTTAGGCATAAAAAAAACCTTAGTAATGTGTGGGATAAGAAAAAAATATTAAAAATATGTAGATTATCAAAAAGGTAGATTAGGACCAATTAAAGCCCATCAGGATGAACTTTTAAAACAGTGGTTTAATCAACTTCTCTGTGTTTGCAAAGCAAGATCTTTAAAAATATGACCAAAAAATTGTCCTAAAACCATCATCCAAAGAAACCATTATTTTCTTTCTGAAACCTGTCTACAGTAATGACAGGCCTTAAATCTGCCATTGACAGTAGCTTAAATGGTTCCTTAACAGTGTTGGGGAAAGACGTTTCATCATGAATCACAGTCTGAAGCAGCTACAGGGACATTATTAGTTGAGTCAAAGCAGGTGACAGTGAAATGCTATCTAGTATTGCTGAGTACTGTTATCTTTGTATGTTGATTTAATGGCAGACAGAAACGAAGCAATTGAATGATGTCTACTCTATTTCTTCTGTGTGACACCTCCACATGCCTTTGTGATCTATAGCTTTGGGGTACGTCAGCAGCAGGAGAGATAGAGGGGCTGGAGGATCCTAGGCTGCCAGGACTCTTGTAAAGCTTTCTAGCTAGAAAAATTCTAAGAGCTGGAGTCTTCTTTTGAAATATTTATAGCAGAGATCTACACAATATTGAAAGTCACAAAAGAGCAACAAGTAAAAGTTTCCATGTTTGTCTTAGAGACCATTCTAAGTAAAAGACACTGATAAATTTCTTGTTTAACCTTGCAACTAAATTTTAGTCTTTGAAGAGAAAAGTAAGTAGAAGTCTGAAACACTTAGCTGTGCAAGGAGGAGGCTGTTGTCTGCATGTAAGTGTGCACTCCTGCATTCACTGTGGTTGTGTCCTAGGTTACAATGTGAAGATGTGCCCAAAGGTAGGTATTCTATCCCCATCTTGAGGAGCTGTTGAAGTCAGGAGTGCAGTGTTTTCTGTGCCTCCTTCCCCGGACTATCTCCTGTTCATGGGCCCATCAGTGCCCTGCCCCATGACTCATGGATAACTCCCTCTGGGAGCCATTTCTCTTTAAAGGGCAATCAAGGACCCAGGGCATGACTCATGGAATGACATCAGTCCATTGTGAGAGGCTCCGCCCAGGGGGAGGAGCCAAGCATTCCCACCTGGATATAATCTGAGACCTGGAACACCACAGCCAGCCTTCTTCCACTGAATTCACAGACAAAGACCAGACTCTTCTACATCACCACGGGACTATTGGAGGAAAACTCCACCCTTCTACAAGATCTCTGCTTCAACAGAACTATCTGTCACTCCAGAAGGACTGCAGCCACCATTTAAATTGGACTGTTACCAGCAAGAAAAAAAAAAAAACTGACAGAGTTAGAGTATAACCTGACTGATAGGTGTCAGGTTGTATTCCAACTCTGTCAGTTTGGGGTTTTTTTGTTGTTGTTGTTGTTTTGTTTTTTTTTTTTT